>OZ010699.1:4832490-4974928 GCA_963932265.1 Thymelicus lineola | reverse complement strand
GCAAGAGCAAGAGGTATAACTAAGGTAAAAAGCCTAAACATGTGGGCAACAGCTAGTTTATAATATTAGTAAAAAATAGGATATTTCTTACAATCCAATACGAATTTGTGTTAACTGCTACTTTTACAAAGAACTTCAAGATCAAAATAGCGAGTTCCCTCACGAACATAACGTTGAGCTTTGTAGACATTGACGTCGGAAAAGTTAAGCCCAAAATATTGTAGTTCTTCCTATAAGCCGGCCTTTGTGCCGTAATCTCATAAGGTCCGGAACTCATTCTACCAGTCACCGGTGAGGATTTGAGCCTGAGCTTTGTATGGGCATTCGTAATGCGTATTGAAAAGAATTAAGACTGCGGCGATCGCGGGAAATGTACGACAATTTTCTTTTAAGGAAGTAAATCGGACTAGAAGGTATGAAGAGGATTTGTGAGTTGCGGTATGGATTGGTTGCACCGGTGCGACCACAATAGTTCCCAGGACCTTTGTATGCTCCAGTTAACGATGATTGGGATTTAATGAAGTATTACTGAGGTCATTACCCGAATTCATTCGGACATCGTACACACGACTGTATCTTGGGTCCCATGCCAAACCCAACGATAAATCACACATATTGATTGAGAACACAAATTCCAACTCATTGAAAACCAATATTTTCGTAGCTGGATTCAGAAGGCTCAGAACAGGTCAGAGTGGCGTAAATTAGTAAAGGCCTATGTCTAACAGTGGAGGGCTCGAAAAGGCTGTTCAACTTGTTGATGGCTTACTACTGACCACGGTCCTCTACTCTTGAAGAGGCCTAGAGCATACTCTATCTACCACGTTGCTTCATTGCGGATTGGTGGAGGACATACTAAATTAAAATTAAAATAGAGATTAGTAGACTTTTTGGAACGAAGTTCCTTATCGCGCGTTGTGAAAGGGGGCTAGACGGAAAATTACGACACTTTTTGATTCTTACGAATGACGACACTTTTTTTGAAGTGATTCACAGAGTTTTACAGAGATGGCGCTGTACAACAAAACAATACTTAAATCGAAAGGAACTTCGTTCCATCCGGGTGTCCCTTGACACCTCTCATGTTTTTTTTATAATATATTCTTATTACAGTGTACAACAAAAATCACGAATAACAAAGATATCCTCCGTGGAGGCGAGGCGGCGAGGCGGCGAGGCGGCGAGGCGGTAAGGCGGCGATTTTCACGGAATTTTCCCATTACCCCGGCAAATTGCGCCCGCCTCCGTAATGTACTGTCGAACGCTTATTATTTACTGGCTCCTGTACTATGACGATATATTTTATATCGATGAATTTTTCAATATTCAACGTAAGTATTGAATGCTAGGTCATAGATGACTGAGTTCTATTGACATAAAATACGAGTAATGGTCGTAGCACACATTCTGTCATATCAACTCGTAAACGGAACGTAAACGTATCAACTCTTGCATGTCAGTATTCTTTGTATGAAACTCCCTACTGTAATGGTCGTAGCGCACATATCAACTCGGAAAGGTCAACTCGAAAGTGTCTTTTTTGACTATATAAGACACTAAACTTCCTTTCATTTGGGTTAAAATATTATTTGGGACAAATAAAAAAGTGATTGTCCAATATCCTACCTTAAAAAAGCGATTGTCCATTGTCCAATGCCTTTCCTCTTTAAATTGTGTTCATTACCGCATTTCCCTATTTCAACCGCAAGTTTCCACGTCCGTAGCTTCATAGGACTGCCCCTCTCTGATGTTCAAACAAGTTGTTCTTTACCGATGCGGTCAGCGCAAACTTTACACTTGCACGCATCGCTGTCACCATTTTAATGGTCTCTAGACATATCTAATGTTAGACGTATATATTTAACTTAAAATTATTTATAATATTATGGTTTCAACCCACGTGAATTCAATTCCTTACACTCACGGTTAATTGAATTCTGGAGCTTACAACGTAACGCTTCTTCAGTGCCAAGGGATCGTACCTAGTGTCTTTTTTTATGGAAATAGCCAGCTAACGAGCTGACGAACCACCTGATGGTAAGTGGCTATCGTCGCCCATGGACATCAGCAACACCAAAGGCATTTGATGCGTTGCCGGCCAAGAAAGATAGAAGAATAATCTAACATTTTAACAAAAAAATAACCGACTTCAAATGAAGTACATCCAATAAAAAAAGAATCATCGAAATCGGTTGGCGCGATATTGAGTTATTCGTCCATTTATCGCGCACATACTTAATGCAAATTTAAGACTTATATGCTTTTGACATAGATGCCATTGTCAGATCTCGTTCAAATCATCCATCATCATCCAAATCGGTTCACCCAGTCCAAAGTTCTGAGGTAACAAACATAAAAAAATACAGTCGAATTGAGAACCTCGTCCTTTTTTTGAAGTCGGTTAAAAAGAAAAAGTCTCTTCGGTAGTTTCTATGCAATGTGAAGATCTCTGTCATATCGGGTCCAATGATTGCTAATTTAGAACAGGACGACAGGTTTTGTTCCCCAAACATAGAAGCGCTTTCACTTAGTACATTTGACAATAGCTGACGAGCTATGAGCCACTTAAGATAGGATAGTAATAAAAACAGGTTGCCAAGACTCAAAATCTCATATCGCTTTCATTGTTGAAAAGTTATCAGATCTCATGAAGAGTCAAGCCCCTAATTCTACTAGGCCTGACTCTACAATCTTAAACTCTACAACACCTACATCAATTCTAGTGTCACAAATTCTTTTAATTGATACAAACCTAATACTATTGTAAGAATGAATTCGTAGTCATATCAACGCATAGTTCTAGTAACAAGTTGAGACATTTATATGAAATTCTCAAGCAATTTGTGCTTGCTGTGGTCACCTATTACCACGACCCTTTACAATCAGTGCAATCGGAAAGCTGTAGTGTACCATACGCTGTACATGATAAGGTTCAATTCACAAGAAACGCTGTGTTATGTATGAACATTCGATTACACACGCGAGTAGTCAAGTATTTGTCTATTAGCAGGAAATTTAATACAGCATTCTGTCTGTTCGATACGATGGGATTCCATATTAATTATTGACACTTTGAAATGTTGCGGAGTTATTTGGTTATTATAATTACGAGTATATTGGCTTCTAGATAGATGTTAGTACGAATATGTACGTATTTCTAATTATCATGAAATAAACAAGGATTTAATGAAATATGAAGATATTTTCAGATTATCAAATAACCATAAACTTTTAACGATTTTTTCTACAACATTGAGTCATGTGATAGAGACACGCTATTTATATAGTACTAGGAAATCGCCCTCACTTCGCTTCGGAAAAAATAGTAAAATATATATATATATTATAGCCTATGTCACTCGGAGATAGCGTAGCTTCCCAACAGTGAAAGAATTTTTCAAATCGGTTCGGTAGTTTCGGAGCCTATTCAATGCAAACAATGAAATCTTTCCTCTTTATAATATTAGTACAGATGACTTATTTTTTATGGTTCTATAACAATAAAAGGGTGCTCATTAATAGTCATAATTATTAAACTATCGGTACTATACTTACCCACATCAAAATCAATTAAATTATATTAACGCCTTCAGACACATTTTCTCGCGATTATATACCTACCTAAACATAGCAAGGGAAAATATTGGTTCCGCTTCTTATGTTATTTAACACATTATTTTAGCATGTTAGTTATTCGATAAATCTAAGACTTTTAACAATCTACATAAAGATGATATACATTCTCCTAAAAACTAAATCCTAAAACCCAACAACATTGCTTAATTCCGCAAGTTATTATATCTGAATGCTACGAGTCCCCCAAAAATCTTACTATATTTGGGGACAAATTAATGTGATTTAAGATTCAATTTGTGCGTGTCAATGGGATGTGATTTGACCCTCGGGCTTTAGCTAGCTAATCTACACAGGGTTGGGTCAACTCTAATTCATGTCATGACTGATTGTAGGGTTAAAATATTGAATAACATCGATATATTTTTGTAGCCTGAAGGGCTGAAATAGCATATGGGTCATCTGATGGTAAGTAGTCACCGTCTCCAATCAGCAATGGGGAGTTACCACTGCAACGTTGACCAGGAAGAAGAACAAACAAACAAACATTTTTGAAGAACTTCTTGTGAAGTCAGAAGGAAGCTCGATCTAAAATTTCTATGTACCTTGGACCGTTAATGATTGGCACATATATATATTGGCACTATAACAATATTCTGGTGAATTGGCGAGTCCATTCGTTCTGGATAAAATTTCGACCTTAAATATTTTCAAATAACTTTAAGTGTTATTAGGTAATACTTAACAATATTGTGTAGAGACACAACCTATTTTTGTTTATTTGTTTCGTACTTTAAACCACTTTACATTTTATTTAGTTCGCACTATGTGCACGTAGATCCTTTAGTTTCAGATCCCACAAAAATCTTAATCACGGACAATTTAACATAACAAATATTATGATTTGTGGGGTCGAGTGCCGGCCAAATCTGATTTGCGTCGCCACCTCGTGACCAATTGATATCATGTTAAAGCTACGGATCACTTAACATGACATCAAACGCAGACAATTAAATAGACTAAAAATAAATAAATCTTTATTTGCAATAATTTCTTAACTGGTTATCACTGACTAAATTTATTAATAGGTACACTTACGCCTCAACTCAGAGTCATTAATGGTTACTTTAATCTCTCCTTATTAAAGAATCACCATACAAATTCTGTACTAAGGAGCGATTTAAGTAACCGTTAGTGAGTCTGAGTTGGGGCGTTAAAGATTTAAATACTCATACTCTAAATACGCACTAGGATTCGATCTCACGACCTGAGAACAAATATTCAGCTGTCATTATTATAATATAAAATAAAATAAATAAAATAAAATATTCTTTATTGCCACACAATACACAAATAACTAAAAATTTAAATGTAAGATACATAAGTTAACTTACTACTATATATTACTTTATACATACTAGCTATTGTGGGCAAAGGAAGAGTCTCAGCTTCTGCTAGCACGAGAAACCTCGTGCAGCGCTGTTTTTCAGACTCTCCCTCTCCCTTAGGTGCCATTTGGGAGTTATCAGGTAGTCCCCGATCGCTGCGCGCCGCTAGGCATTTTTCTTTAATCGCGGGTGTGTGTGTGTATGTGTGTGTTCGCGTGTGTGTGTGTGTGCGCGTGTGTGTGTGTGTGTGCGTGTGTGTGTGTATGCGTGCGTGCATGTGTGTGTGTGTGTGCGTGTTTGTGTAGCGTGTGTGCGAAGACTTGTTTTTAGGTGTGAATATGATAAGTACTGGGATTATTACATCATTTGAAAAACTGTTTCAGATCTAAGCACTTCCAGTAAGCACGTTTCAGGTTTTCTGCAGCAAGTTGCTTTCTAAGTAAGGCGGACTTATACTTTGATTTGAAAGTATCCAGGCTTATTTTCTTTCTCAAGGGTGGGGGTAGGTCGTTCCATATGCTTGCTGCAGCAAACTTGAAACACGCTCGGTATCTACTTGTTTTGTGTGCAGGTTTAACTATAAGTGCTTGCGAGTTCGAACGGATGCTTCGATTAGAAATATCCTTTATCCAAACAAGTTTTTCAAAAAGATATTCAGGTCTCTTATTCCAAACTACCCTATGCACAGTACAAGCAAACTGAAGCTCTCTTCTAGCACACATGTTAAGGATACCCTTTTCATTTAGGTACGGAGTAATATGATGTCTTTTGGGAATCTTAAAACAGTAACGAATGCATGCGTTTTGCACTCTTTGGATAGCTCTTTCTGTATTGGCATTTAATCTGGGCCCTATAATAGAGCTGCAGTAGTTAAATTGCGAGAGCACCAGGGAATCGCACAGCAATACCCTAAGTTCCTCTTTGCTATTATATTGCTTTTAATATCTGCTTCAGCTGGGAAACAAATCCGGGACCCCTCGACTACGCTTCGCAGGGTCCTCCGTTTCAAAAATACGCTTTCTTATAGAGAAGAAACGGCATAAGAAAGAAGATTATCTATTGCTGAAGCATTGTGAAATGAGTTTCATGAACACACATTGGATTTTTTTTAATATCTAGTTAAAATTAACGAAAATTCGGGTCGGAATAGAGAATAAAGAGTATTCACTTTCACTTTAATTAAGACTTAAAACTGTTAAGTAAAATCATTAAGTAATGCCCAGGATATTTAAAAGTCCCATGGAAGTAAAGAGGACTAAATTTTCTTTAAAGTTGCCAGCATCTTTTGTATAATAAATCTCATCAAAAACATATGTAAATGCGAAATTACATGTTCGTGTTTTAATTTTAGGCATTTCTACACAGAACTTAGCACCCAGTTAGATCTCAATTCTTTTTTTTTGTCAATTTTTTGTTCAAAAAATACACATGTCATTGTTCAAGTTTTCATTTCTGTTGGCACTCCCGAAGTGGACTGTTTTTTTGTCCAGTTTAGTAGTAGGTAGTTGGCAACTTCAGCTTAGACAAGTTTAGTTTTTTGGAACTTTCTAACCTAAAGTAACCTAAGCCTCCGGTTTGCGTAAAATCCAAGAGCCCACGATAACTCGAATTAAAAACATGAGATCATAATTTCCGGTCCAAATGGTAAAACCAAGCTAAGATAACAATAGTTTGTAGATATACCTATCAACAACAAGACAATGGCAAGGGGTATATATATAGAGGTATATAGGTGTCTACTCGAGTTCATGATAACGATATGAACCCAATAAAATACAAGTCATCACTGGACATTCCTTGATACATATTGGGTTTTCACACGGAACACAGACTCTGTGTTCCGTGGGTTTTCACGAATATTAGCAATGTCATAAAGTCTCCGTAAAAGAGAGTACGTTAAAGAAAAAAGAAAATAATGCAATTTAAAAAGATGTTACACAAAATTATACAGCAAGAACGATTTGAAAGAAAGGAATAACTAGTCTTTGAAAATAGACCACTAAAATTATCATTGAAGCAGCGTGGTGGAGTATGCTCTAGGTGTGGTCTAGGTCTCATCTGGATAAGAAACCCGTGCCCGGTTCTCCGAATACAGGAAAGAACCCTCACCCGTTAAGACATACCTGTGTATGTAGAAAATTATTTTGGTTTCAATTAAGTAGGTCAAAATTTTTAACATACATTATATTAGATAATATACATATATTCGAGAAATATAAGAATGAAACTTATTGTATATATGTTGTAATACCTCCCCCTGATAACGATAACGCAGTCCAAACCTCTAAGAGGCCACTTAAAGCAAGTCTCACACTGAATTTAATGACAATGACGCATATAGTGAGGCATCTGCTCATCAAACACTTCATAGAATTTTCTACATGGTTTTGTGTGTGTGTGTGTGTGAGAGATCTCTTCACAAATTCTCGTTTCATAAATTATAAGTTACCTAAAAGTACTAATTAAACGAAACATCTTTTCTTAGCCCCATACTAGGATTTCCTGTGTTGTATGTGCCATAACACACAAATACAAGACCACTCACACCCAAACCCAGAAAAGACATTCAAACTTACCATTCAAACCGTCGAATCGAGGACCCTTGGCACGGCGATTCGGCACGATAGTAACCGTTGCGACTTGACACGGTTCATTAATTTATTCTTATCTATACACATAAGAATATAAGTCTTTAATTTATTGCAGATAAATAAAAAAAAGCAAAGCAACAACCCATAATTGTCCCACTGCTGGGCTCGGGGTCTCCTCATGTTCACTTCGTTCTTATATTACGAGTATGTTAGTTGTTATTACTTTACCTAATTGCCACTTAACTAAATAGCTAAAAGCAAAGCAAAGCAACAACCCATAATTGTCCCACTGCTGGGCTCGGTGTCTCCTCTCACGATGTGAGGGGTACAAGGCATAGTCTACCACGCTGGCCAAGTGCGGATTGGTAGACTTCACACACCTTTGAGAACATTATGAAGAACTCTCCGGTGTGCAGGTTTCCTCACGATGTTTTCCTTCACCGAAGCAAGTGATAATTAACTTGTAATACGCACATAATATTCGAAAATTAGAGGTGCGTGCCAGGATTTGAACCCGGGCCCCCGCGTTCGGGAGACCAACGTTCTAACCACTAGGCTATCACTGCTACTAAATAATATTTAATTGAATTTATTTTGCAAATCGGGCTCAGTATGGTTCCACCTTTAGTATAGAGGTCAGTTATGTATACTACACTCGGTATAAGGGTCAAGCTAAGCAAATTATTGACAGTGTTTGAGTCGCCAGTGAACATTAAAAGTGTTTGCTCTAAGTGCTACTGTGTTAATTATATATTTATTTACTATTATTTTAATAACTCGTCATAAAATGAATGTCGTCGGTATCTGTGTATTATTCGTATCTGTGTGTTCTCTGCAAATTAGTTCTGTTGGTGCTAGTTTAATTAAAGTAAGTTATTTACTTCCTTTCATTTACTGTCTATTTCGCTGATTATTTTTGTATATTCGATATAAATAATATAGATAGTCAGATTAATAAAATATGTTAATAAAAATATATATTATTAAAATTTTAACACTTTAAATAAGGATCCAATGAACTAATATAGTATATTCGTTCACTTTTAGGATCTCATATTTCTTTAATTATTTTAAAATAGATTTTGATAAGGAAGGCAAATTGGTAACTTGCACAACAATATGCAATTGATTGGGCCTCAGTTGAAAGATAATATCTTACATTTTATATCGTGTTATATAATAATAAAATCGTTTATTCCCACCACAAATACAATCAGTTTTACAATAATTACAGGTACTTTACTAATCTAAGTGATAACACTGTTATTTGTGTATTGGTAGTGGTCCCTATATTAGATTTAAAAACCTGTGTCACAGGAGCCCACCGCTACAATAGCTTTATGAATAATTTTAAATAGGTGTATATTTTGACATGTAACATGCAATATTTTGTAACGAAGTGAAAACGAAGGGACTTAAAATTAAACAAACATAAAGAAAAATGTAAAGAACAATTTTTATATATAACTATATGATCTCCTGATTGTGTGTGAGTGAAAATAAGTGTATGTATGTGCCTCTATAGATGTTGGTCAGTATGCTTATATTGTGCTGTATTGACTCATATTGCAATCTTAAGGAGAGATTCAGTTGTGTCATAATTAATGTTTAAGAGAAAGTCTAATATCATTTCTTTGCATTTATACGAGGCAATTTATACATCCACTCACACCGCAATCAATTAATAAATTAACCAATCAATTCTCACTTTTTTTTTCGAAAACTATAAATTTGTAGTTGGAACTCAGCCGCAACGCTAATTTCCATAGTTATATCTACGCGGAGCGGAAGTCCGCTGTCTTCTTCAGGTCGTCAGTCCAAAAAATGTATAATTTTTCAAGAAGAGGGTGGAACCTTTCTAGAAAAATTCAAATTCATTTCTATGAAACATATTATTCTGTTATGTTTTTGTGTCTCTTTTACACAATAAACTTCTTTCGCTTTCGATCAAAAGTTTTTTAATATAAGTAGAAGTTTGAATTTCATCAAAGGTGATTAAAAGGTGACTTTATCGAAGAATAAAAAATGTTTTATGATAACAAAATATCTAACAAACTACCTGACAATAGTAAGGACTCCTATTCATGTAATACATACTAATACATAAATAAGTACCTACGTGACGAATTTTTGGTGGGTGTTCCACGTTTTACTTAATAAGATATATTGTAGTCAAAAACTTTTATTTAAAAAAGGATGTATAGATGTTATTTTTTCGTGAAATTCAGTACACAAGTAGTCCATGAATATAGAATATTATCCTTGAAATCGGGGTCAAAGCCGCGAGCAGTGCACTAGTTACAAATATTTTCATTTTTCCAAGTTTTGAGCTATCGAGTGGTTAAACTAAAATCATCTTCTGCTTTCGTAGCAGAATAGCAATGTTATCGGTATCGACAATCCCCAGATGATAAATTTATCTTAGCTATCTTATCTTCAGCATTTTAAAACGAATCATAATCCTTAAAAGACAATTTCAAACTTCAAACAAAAATTTGGTAACCTCTGGAGCTACAGAGCTAAAATTTTACAATAAGTTCCCTTTATTATCTAGACACGGGATTATACTAGATTTTAGGAAATTCCCTCCTAACAGGGTTAAATAGGGGTTGAAAGTTTATTTGAAATCCATCAATTTTTAATTCACATGAAAATCATTTACATTTAACCTTAGCTTTTTGGTTTAAAATTAATAAATAAATGTCTTAAAGTTTCTGAAAAATTAACCCCCAAAACTAGGTACTTCTAGGAGGCTTTCTATTACATGAATGGACTTAATGTGCCTAATAGGTACATTGTTTTAGTGATTTTAAACCACCTTCGGATTATTTATTGCCTTTCAAATGAAACCATTTTGATGCATATCGGTTAGATAGTTTCAGAGTATACATATAAAGGACATCCGTACAAATATTTTTTGTGTTTTATATATTATATAGATAACAATTTTATTTCAAAAAACCGTAAAACTATAATTCACAAAGTAGGTACCTACTACCTATTTGGGTGTGAAAAAAATACGATACTATTTATTTATTAAGAGTTCGAAGTTGATTAATGATAAAATAACTTTTTTATCAATATTACATAACATGTAACGTGAATTTATTTTTATCAGTTCACTATAGCAATCATGTTATTAACACTGTATGCGTTATACGTGTTGATAGTACTATCACAATAATATTAAATGTCGCGGACGCGCGTAAGATCCGCAGCTCGAACGAAGAATGTCAGTTTAGTTACTTTCAGTCATCAGTGTAGAATAGTGTTTGACGTTTTGTGCTAATAACTATTGTGTTCAAGACAAAAAAAAACACAAAACTATGTAAAGAATTTTGTTAGTTTGACAACACGTTCTAGTTTTTATAAATATGGTGAGTCATATGTTTAGTGATTAACACTAGCGGTTAGAATAACAACGAAAAGTAAGAATTGGAAGCACTTATAATGAAATAAGAATACCTGTTGTTATTTATTTATTGATATTATTTATTTATTTATTGAGGACCTGTTACCAAATTATTGTGCTCTTACAAAATAATGTCTAAAAACACACTCATTGAATTGGCATAAGGTTTATTAATCAACTAAACAAAAAACATCAACTTCAAATCAAGGAGCCGTGATAAGCTATTCAACCAAATAAATGGTTATTTTCTGACATTATCTGTGTTAAACAATTTTAAATACCTACGATACAAGGCCGAATGAATATCTATAAAGGATTATATAAATACATTAAAATAATACGACAAAAGTTCTACTAAAGAATTAGCGATGGGCTGCGCTGCGACATGATTTGACAATTTTGACATTTAGTTATGTTCATTACATGACATGACATTTCATACCACAGACCTCAGAGTATGGATACTACCTCTATGCCACAGACCATTTCTGTACACAGACCTCATATACCTAGCTACGAACTGGTAATAACAGTTAATTTGTATACAAACACAAGCTATGGTTCTATTCTATTGTATGTCAGTACAAAATTTTTATCGTTTGTTTAATACACACACATTGTTTTTAGTATCACTCTTCATATTATTTTATTTATAACTTATGCGGTGTAGCGCCATCTCTTGACAGGTACAAAAACTCCACTGCAACACGACAAAAAAATATGAGTAACCTTCAGGCTTCAGCCGCGGAACTTAGAGACGCAGAATTAGTTCTTTGAACTTCCGCAAATGATTATAATAATTCATGTTGATAAATATCTTTTTATCAACAGTAGGTAGGTATTTTAATGGTATTGCATAATTATAACATATAACAAAATATTTTTTAATACTCCTACTTAATTCAATGTTTGCCTTATTTATCAGTTTTATCTGGTTATCCAAAATGTTACTACCTATCTAACCATTAGCCATAAAATAAAACAACGGTGGCTGGCTGGCTTCAATTCAACCTATTAATGGCCCACTACGGGGCACGGGTGTCTCCTCTTGAGGAGGCCTAGAACATACCTAGAGCTGATGTCATAAATATAATAGAGAAATAGTAACAATGTTTTTTTTAATGTTATCCTTTCTTCGTAGCCCTTTGGTGTTAGGTAGGGACATGGGCGACGGTCTTCACTAACCATCAGGTTATTTTTCTCCTAGTTTTTCGGATATTCGCAATAAAGACATGTTTTTGTCACTATCTGGCAGTTATACATCTCACAAGCGCATTCGACGCTAAAATAATTGTGGTTTAAATTCAACATTCCTACGATTTGCACAATCCATATAGCCCAATTCTTTTTTATGTATTTTTTATACGGAAATATGGCTATCGTCGCCCATGGACATCAGTGACACCAAAGACATCACTGATGCGTTGCCGGCCAAAAAAGAAAGAAGAAAAAGAAAGAGCAAGCCCCCAGCCTAGGGTTGCCACCCGTACTATATTATATAGTATCGTACTATATTTCAGTCAATTGTACTATATATTATAGAAAAATAATATAGTACCAATAATACTATATTTTCGTCGGTAGATGGGGCTGGTTGTGTGTGCATGTTGTTTGTTGATTGTTTGCAGGTGAAAAACATAGTGAAACCAAACAGCACAAAAATAAAAGTGAAATGAGAAGGGCTGCTTCTACTTTGCAACAATTTCTAGGGACACCCTCTTCTTCTTCCTCTTCCACATCCTTAGCTGGTTCTAACGATGCAATAATTCCTGCAGATCTTGCATTGACGTTTCACACAGTCAAACATAACATATCTTACAATAGCATGGATTGTGGTGTTAAATTAAATAAGATTTTATATGTAGATTCTAAAACTGCTCTCAATATTCGCTTGGTATGCATTAAAATGGAATCCCTTGTAACAGAAGTGTTGGGGCCACAAGCTTTGCAGATTGTCTTGGATGATTTAAATAAGGATATTTTCTACTGTATTCAAAGTGACGCTTCAAACAGAAAAAATGTCAAACTTTTTCCATTAGTTATTCAGTACTTTACTGTTGATTATGGTATTCAGAATAAGCTAGTAGACTTTTACGAGAATCCCGATGAATCCGCTGATGGAATGTTCAAAGCAATTAGAAGTTCCTTAACTGAATATAACCTTTCTTTACACAAAATATCAGGATTAAGTGCTGATAATTGTAATGCCAATTTTGGTATCCACCATTCATTATTCACTAATATGCAAACAGTTGTTCCTGATATTGTCAAAGCTAACTGTCATGCACATGTTGTGCACAACACAGTGAAGTTTTCTATGAATTGTTTACTGCACGATGTAGAAAATATTATTTTAAGGATTTATAGTCATTTTTCATCCTCAGCGGTGAGACGGGAAGAATTAAAAAAAAAATTGTAGCAAGTGTCGATGGGGAATGGCATGAACTAAAAAGGCATGTAGGCACAAGATGGCTTTCTTTATTACCTTGTGTTGATAATATATTGCTGAATTGGTTACCCATAAGAAACTATTTTGTTAGTCTACAGGATGACTGCTCATCAATCTTCCAAAATATTCTTTTGCTAGATGAAACAGAAGGGCAAACTATCATTGAAATTTATTTTCATTTTGTCAGTCATATTTTGCATGGATTCAACAAAACTGTGAAGTTGCTAGAAGGAAATAATATCACCATTTTAGATGTCTACAATATTATGAAAAATTTAATGAATTAATTAGAGCACAAATCAGCACAAATCAGAGCATTTCTTTGGGTAAAACACAAATAGAAAAATTAATAAAATAGAAGAAAAATCTCCCGAACTTTCAAGTATGATTTCAAGTAACCTTTTGTTGTTTATTGAAAAAAGTTTGATATATTTAAATAAATAGTTTGATTTTAACCCAATTAATTGGCTCAGCCAATGTCAATTTCTGAATTTAAACACTAAAAGTGAATTTAAACAAATCGAGAGCATCTTGGAATCTTTAA
Source organism: Thymelicus lineola (assembly GCA_963932265.1). NCBI lineage: Eukaryota > Metazoa > Arthropoda > Insecta > Lepidoptera > Hesperiidae > Thymelicus > Thymelicus lineola. The sequence goes on along the minus strand of OZ010699.1, from coordinate 4,960,971 downwards.
ATTTACTTACTAAATTAAATATTAATGTTGACAATTTGTACTCAGAATTAATTATGGTTAATGAAATTATTTCAAAAATAATCAACAAACAAGTGTTTAAATCTAAAAATACTGTTGAAAAATGGCAAATGCTTCTTAAAAACTCTGATAATATTTAAAATTATTTCCTTTTTACTTTCCATTCCAGCAACTTCTGCTTTTACGGAAAGATTTTTTTCCGTAATGAACATAAAATGGCAAGAAGAAAGGAATAGGGCCTCTATAAATTTAATAAAAAAACGAATTGTTGATTTATTTTAATATGGATATAAATTGCTCAGATTCCTATAATTATTTTAAAAATAATAATGCTTTATTAACTAAAGCTAAGAATAATAAGAAATACACGTGGAAAAATGAATAAATACTAAAAATAAATGTGTACTATTTTTTTTCCTCAAATTTCCCAATAGTACTATATTTTTTGCAATGTTTTGAAAAAAATACTATTTTTTCTTCAAAAAAAGGTGGCAACCCTACCCCAGCCGGAACACGACGAGTCGTTTGGCGGCTGACTCATGCTCAAGGGTGGTAGCTATCCAGGCAAATCCCATGGAGAAAAAATAATAATAATAATGGTATTAATTAAAAATTAAAATCAATATTACCAAAAATTATTATAAATGTATTTATTTTATAATTATATTTTTTACTTTATATTGCTTATTCAGGCGCCGCGAGAAAAACGCGTATGTGTTATCGGAGCTGGGTTGGCGGGGTTAACATCGGCGAAGTACTTGAAAGAGGAAGGCATCGACTTCACGGTTCTAGAAGCAACACAATACGTCGGCGGCACATGGCGATACGACCCCAGGGTCGGGACTGATGAAAATGGGATACCGATACACACGAGTATGTACAAAAACCTACGGTAAGTCATACACAGTCGGTACATTGCTTTGCAAAAATATAATACGCCACATTAATTTTTATTTCTCTTTATTGCGCACAAACAAGTTGCCTGTCCCCATACAAAATAAATTTTTGACATTTTTCCGTCCCGTGACTTTTTTTCTAAATTCAGTATAAAGTATTTTTACTGGGGAAGTAAACATTTTCGACTTACTTACATGTAAATGGTACAAAAAAGTAAAAATACAATATATGGATCACATATTATACTTGATCGTTTTGACATAGTTTTTACTATATCATATGAATCATATATGATACTTTGGACGTACTGTCTAACTTATATGTGCTACGTTCATGATCACATACTATTCATTGGTTTTTTTACTCTATAACTGCACGAATTAATGTGAATAAAAGATCATTGTTTTTTAAACGCTTTTATTTAGCTTCACTTCGGAGCATCAAATCTTGTAACGTTAATTTGAATGACTTCCCTTTAATGAAAATTGATGAAATTTGGCAGACATGTGTATTTCCGATGACAATACACGAAAATCATATTTTAAACTAATTTTCATTGTTTATTTGTTGTTAAATTAAAAAAAAAACGATTTTCAGACTTTAGACGCATAATTCTCTATGTTCTATTTTACGTAGAGACTTGAAATTTTCACAACTTGTAGCTAATTTTATAAACTAAACATTATTGAAATAAAAGCGTTTAAAAAAAAAAATTTTTTTAGGATTCAATTATTTCTAAATCAATTGTCATAAAAAGTCTGACTAAGAAATACACATTTGTTTCCTTTGAATAAATATAAGTACAAAAACTTGATGCAAAATAATTTCCTAAGAAAAAAAGGATAAATCACTATATATTTTTAAATTTTATTTAATTACACAATTTTATTTTATTCCACACGTCCCCACCCATATTAAAAATCACATTTATCTCGCCACAAAACAATAGCCTGCAAACTTACCTCTAACTTTGATCATATGTGATTCATGAACGTATAAAAATTAGGGCAATTCCGATGTATCATATGTGATTCATTGGATAGGGAACCTGTTAATAATAAGAAGTGGTTGTTAACACAAAAACCATTTTTTTTATTAAACGGTCACAACAAATTATCGCTTTTTCGTCAGGTTACATGGTACCCAACTACCCACTAAATATATGTATTATGTCACACATTTGTTATAACCTTGTACCATGTTATTTTCCATGGCGAAATAAATGTTTCTTTCTTTCTTTCTTTCAATATAAGAAACACAAATTAAACACGATACATAATAATTTGTAACGGAGGTATGGACGGACGGACATGATTAATCTATTAGGATTTAGTTTTGACTACGGAACACCTCCTGTCTGTATCTGTCGTCTGTCTGAAAATTGGAAAATCATAATCTGCAAGCTTTTCTGAGTTTAAATATGTATAATAAATTACAATATTATTCTGTATTATGCTCATATTTTTCACATTCAATTCACAAAAAGTAAATGACTGTCCTGACGTGTCATGAAACAAAGTATAATATAATAACTACATACGTTTAGATATTTTCTAGAATATTCCACTTTAAACATCTCATTTATCTTTGTTTTCTTATCACTACGAACGAAGATATTGTTAACAGACATTATCACCCATATTGATTCTACTAAAACCATAAAATACAATAGTTACCTAATTCATATACAACCTAAATAACAGGTATTTTGCGCGCATATATTATAATATTTTTTTAGCTCTGATCATCTATACCCTAATATTATAAAGAGGAAAGGTTTGATTGTTTGTTTGCATTGAATAGGCTCCCAAACTACCGAACCGATTTGAAAAATTCTTTCACTGTTGAGAAGCTACACTATCCCCGGGTAACATAGGCTATATTATTATTATTTTATATTTTTTCCCGAAGCGAAGCGAGAGCGATTTCCTATTTATAAATAAAATCACCATTAATATTACTATGAATTATTAGCATAAATCAAGTCGGTTCTTGCGTCGATTCTTTCTTTCATTTTCTTCTTATGGCAACGCATTGATGATACCTTTGGTGCTGCTGATGTCCCAAGGGTGACGATAGCCACTTACCATCAGGTGGGTTCAGCTTGTGTGTTGATTATTTCCATAAAAAAAAATAGCAGCAAACTGTGGGGTTGGTCGGTATATGTCACTTTTTACCCGATATGTATGCATACATGTAATATTGTATGTACATATGTAATACTCTTCCAGACCGCTGAACGGATTTATATAATTAAGATATTGTTTGATTTGTCTTGATAACCCAAGTGTTCTTAGATAAGTGAAATTAAAAAAAAACAAATGTGGTGGCTGTGAGATGCCATTGTTTAAAGTATCAAATAAAAATAAATCTAATAATGCAAAATTGGTATTAAATTAAAGAGCTCATCGCAAGCTTTTAATACTTGCTTTTGAGCCTTGGAGAGCACATGAAGCCCTCGTTTCCAGTTATCTGTGAAGCCATGTAAGATGAAGGAGGCCTTCTGATGACATTTCTAAGACTTGGTTCGGTCTCTATCTCCTGCTATCTGCATTGGAGTAGGGTGATGGGGAATGATTACCCAGCGATGAAAGGAGTAGGCCATTAGCGGGTTGAAGCCGTTAAGTTCATAATTATCTATGTGTGGAAATACTTCCAATTCAGTTTATCTCATTGGATGAATTTATCACTAAATGTGTTCATGCATTTGATAATGAAGTTGCAATCGATAAAATGTTCAAATAGACAATTGTAATAACCTGCGCACTAGAATTTCTTGTTTGCGGTTCATTCATGTACCTAATATTTATGTTATACAAATACAAATTCATTTTAAAATGTTACCTGAATGTAATTTGTGGATGAGATGAAATAAAAATTTTTGTATTTGTATTTGTTATACCTACTATTCACGTGTTTTATAGACACTCTCTAGATGTAATTTACTAAAATTAGCAGCTCTAATTGATTTGTACTGCGTTCTGATTAAAAACTTTTCAAATTTTTCCAGAACAAACCTTCCGAAGCCAACAATGGAACTACGGGGCTTTCCCATCCCAGATTACTATCCTTCCTACCCCACATGGAAGATGTACTACCAGTATATACAAGACTACGCAAAACATTTCGATTTACAAAAACACATAAAGGTACTTATATTGTATTCAAGGACTTTACAATCCACCCTATATATCTTAGTTAATTTTTACAAGAATCAGTAGGTAACTTAGTCTCTTTTTTATTGATTAAACACCAAATTAATGGTGTTAAAAGTACTTAAATAATTATCCCTATTGCAACAATACATGAATAATTTAATGATTTTCAATTTGATTTTCTAACAGGAAAACAATTGTACACAACACACCTTTTGGTAATTTCAGTTTCTACAAATAGTAATCAATGTGTCTCGCGTAAACAATATTTGGAAAGTTAAATATAAGGACGTAAAAACAGGGGACGAGACTGAGGAGGAATTTGACTACATAATAGTTGGAAATGGACACCACAGCAAAGCTAACATGCCAAATATACCGGGCGAAAAACTGTTTAGAGGTATTCTTTAAATTACTTATAAGTTACTAATAAAATTGCAACGGAGTTAATTCTGGATATTTTTTGGAACTTTTAATATGATAACTAAGCTTCATTTATCGAATCAGAAGTTCAAACATAAAAAAGCAAAGCAAAGCAACAACCCATAATTGTCCCACTGCTGGGCTCGGGGTCTCCACTCACAATGTGAGGTGTACAGGCCATAGTCTACCACGCTGGCCAAGTGCGGATTGGTTGAGTTCACACACCTTTGAAAACATTACGGAGAACTCTCCGGTGTGCAGGTTTCCTCACGATGTTTTTCTTCACCGAAGCAAGTTATAATTAAATTGTAATACACACGTAATATTTGAAAATTAGAGGTGCGTGCCAGGATTTGAACTTGGGATTTTAACCGCTAGGCTATCACTGCTCCAGATCAAACATATTTCTTTGGAATTTATGTCTCTCTGTTTGAGGATCACGTGGAAACCACTGAACAATTAGGAAGATAATGATGAAATCACTACAATGTACAGCATATTTTTGTGGCCTTATAAGATCGATAACATTTTGTTTTAACTATTGTAGTGCACAAAGAATAAGCGTTAAGTGTTGCAACACGTGGCTCTACATTGGTGATTGTAAATCGTTTGTATTAATACCAATGATATTAAACTATAGATACGTTATGCCCTTACAAATCAACCAGAAAAACTGTTCCGACCGAGCTACAACACACACACGTTTATCTTTTGTTTCACTTCATCAATCACTATTACATTGGTAAATTATGTAAAAGGGATGGCACTAGTAAAACCATAATAGTGAAAAAGACAGCTAGACAGCGTCACTCAGAGGCAGCTATCAACTGTCTGAATTAAAATCGCTACACTTGTCTAAATTCGACTGACATAATTTCAGCGCCATCTTGGAATATCTTGTATATAATATCATTGATTAATACATATCTGATTGTGTAGGAACAATAATTCACAGCCACGACTACAGAGAACCCAATCCTTATACTGATCGCCGAGTGCTGGTGGTAGGCGCGGGACCATCCGGCATGGACATCGCTATCGATGTAGCTTATGTCAGCAGAAAACTGGTTCACAGTCATCACTCCAGAATACAATGGAATACTAAGTTCCCGAAGCACTTCATTAAAAGACCCGATGTCAAGGAGTTCAATGAAACTGGAGTCTTCTTTGTGGATGGCAGTTATGAGGAAATTGATGATGTCATCTATTGCACTGGTGAGGATGTAATGAGAATTATTTACATTTGTTTATAAGGTTTAATTTTTAAGATATTGCAATACTATAGGATAATTTAGAGCTTTAGCTTCAGCCTGGCGGGAATTCTCGCTTTGCTAAATCTCACTTCGTAGCTTTTGGCATGCTATCAACCTATATTTTCTTAGGGAAAACCCTTTATGTTTAGAATACTTTATACAAAAATATTATTATCTTATATATAAAATTCTCGTGTCACAATGTTAGTTACCATACTCCTCCGAAATGGCTTGACCGATTTTTATGAAATTTTATATGCATATTCTGTAGGTCTGAGAATCGGCTACTATCTATTTTTCATACCCCTAAGTGATAAGGGTTGTCCACCCCTAACATTTATTTTTGGACAATTTTTTTTATGATGTGGCATTAAAAAATACATACAACCCTAAATGTTCACCCTTCTAACACCAACCCCTATTTTTAATATGATTGTTAGGCGATACGAAGTTCGCCCGGTCAGCTAGTATTTCTATAATTCTAGAGAGAATTCTCAAGAAATGAAAAACTTCGCTTGTGTCATTTCACTCGAAAGACAGGTGGTTTGGTTATTTTAAAGTTGATCTTACTTTACACTCATAGGTTACAAATACGACTATCCGTTCTTGGACAAGACCTGCGGACTGAATATAATGTCCCGGAGTGTGATCCCGCTGTATAACTACATGGTAAATATAAATGAACCGACCATGGTAATGATGGGACTCGTGATACGAGCCTGCTTGGTGGTCGCTATAGATGCACAGGTGAGATCATGTTTGAAATTTTAGATAAGAAACAATCTTTCGTTTTCGTCTTTTGGGACGATTACTCATTAATGATGCATTTGGCGTTCTGATTATAATCATAGGTCAAGATAGTAAAGCGTAAAATGCTTGTATTGCTCAAATAGTTTTCGGTATCATTGGAGGAAATCCAGACTTGCGTAAGGTTTTAATCCAGCAATAAGAAAACTCTTCGCGTGGAGAGAAACATTGATATCATTAGCTGATGTACTTTGATGGTTCAAAGTCAAAGTTGTAAATATTCAAGTAAATTACCCAAATAAATAAACCATAACTTTTCTAGTCTCGATACGCAACCGCAATCATAAAGGGTAACTTCAGTTTACCTTCAAAAGAAGAGATGATGGAGGCTTGGCAAAGTCGTGCTGATAAGATCTACGCCAGAGGACGACCCATTTCGGATATTCATTTCTTAGCTGAGAAAGAGGTATGTTTATTCAAAAAATTAAACATGAATCACGTAAATATGTATTGATTTTATCACCAGGCCATTGCAACCCACAGATGTGTTCTCATCACTGAAGTGGCCTTAAGCAAGTCACATAGCTCTAGTATCAAGAAATAAAGTGCTACAATAAGAAGAATGGCTGTTACATACAGAAACATATGGACAGAATTAAGATTAGCCAAGAAAAGAATGATCTTAGATATTTAAAGTTTTACCTCTACCGATAACGGCCACACCTGACATTACACAAGTAGGTCAATCGTTGGAGACTCAGTAATACCAAATCCAAGTCTTCAGACTCAATCAGCAACGCATCCATGTTGCCTTTAGTTACTGATGGTCATATCTCGACTATCGATGGAGATATTTAGTATTTTTTAACCGACCTCAAAAAAGGAGAATGAATGTTTGTTACCTTAGAACTTTCCACTGGGTGAACCAATTTTGATAATTCTTTTTTTATTCGAAAGTTGGTGCTTGTCATGTGGTCCTACTTAATTTTCAGTGAGATCTGACGAGTAGTTTTTGAGTTATCCCTAATTTTGAAGTCGGTTATTTTTTTCAAGAATTATGTGACGCTATAATCAACGGTTTCTGTCATTTCAGGACGAATACTATGATGCATTGACCAAGGAATCCGGTATAGAGAGAGTTCCACCAGTTATGTTTAAGATACGCGTCGATGACACCGTAGCAAAAATCAATGATTTATATACCTACAGAAATTACTCCTACACAGTTATAGATAATGAATCTTTTGTACGTCGCTTGGAAAATGGAACAGAAAATAATATATAAGTTTGGAATAAATTGTATAAATATACCAAAACTTTATTTCGATTAATAACACATGTGTCTGCCATTTGACACTGAGTTATATGTATCTTTGCCTAGCTAAGATTACAAAACTAAATTGTAACATCCATCAACATTTTATTTATGAATTTGTGTGGTCAAAATAAAGCAACTCATAAGGAATCCAAGGCAATGTTTTAGTACTTAAGAGGATATTTAAAATACTCGTAGTACTTAAGAGAAATCACATCTGTTAATTAAATGTAATGTAATCTAAATCCTTAATTTATCCGTAAAATAAATGGAAACGACAGCGAGACCTTAATAAAAAAAATGTACAAATTAATTTAAATTTTACTTTGTTCCTGATTCTTAATAAAAGTATTATTTATCCAAGCATTTTAACGTGTAATCTTTATTTGTACCTCAATTATGCTTAAACTAATCTAACAGATAACATAAACACTTTAAATAAAAATAGGTACATTTATTTCATTAACATTGGGATCATTTTAAAGTAACCCAAAAGAAAATTTCTGATGCATGTTGTAAGCAAACATACTATTTTATTAGAATGGCAATTCAGTGACACTTTTAAGGAATTAAACATCACCTTCTATAGATTCAAGTATCCAACACTTTATTCCCGACAATTATTCCCCGGATACTTACGTTGAGAGAATATTATATCCAAAAACAAAAACTGAAAGCAAATACATACCTGAGATTCTTGTACTGGCTCGTAAAAAATCGGTACCTACACCTCATCTGAGCATAACACAGAATTCTAGCATTGTAGAATTCACTGCTACAAATCCGGGATGGCGCTGGTATAGCAAAGTTTATTTTGTGTGAAAAAGAAATAGATACAACTTATTAGCTTATTTCATGTCAGTTTATTTCTGATTTTAAACATTTATACAGGCTGCGCCTTAAAAATTATAAGTACATTAGCTTTAGGTAACTAGGCGTAAACATTAAAACTATTATATCATTACGAGTACTAGTGGATACCCAGCGTGTTCCACTTTCTTCTTTAATCATTGGTTCCACTACGTTAAAAACTTTTCTGATGAGAATGGCAAGTCACTGACCTTTGACCTTTTTGTATTCAACGTCAACATCAACCGAATGTGACTAAATCTTCCTAATGCATTTTTAGTAGTCTAAAACCACCTTCAGATTGTTTGCCTTTCAAATGAAACCATTTTGAGGCATATCCGTTAAATAAATGATTTCAGAGTCTATAAAAAAGGGCATCCGTACAAACATTTTTTTGTGTTTTATATATATAAAGATTAATAAGGTTATTGTTAACTTACATACATTTAAAATATATTAGCTGTATATAAAATTTAAATGAAATTAAATTAAATGTTATTTTTAATCTCACTAGGTACATAATACAATAATTGTCTTCTGCGTAAAAAATCTAAACTTTGTTCTTAATCTAATAAATCTTGGTTTTATTCAACCATCAATTTAAATTCACAAGTATATTTACATTATTATTATACACAATATCACAAAGACTTATAAGTTTTAATGATAAAAATACTACCCAAATATTTGTTCATTCTATAATAATTTCGTATGATTAGATTTATGTTTCCTTAACTCTGCTGTAGTATGTTTAATACAGGGGTGGAGATTTTTTTCTGAAGTGTAGAAATGCACCCGATATCAATCAATATTTTCGATGAATTAGCAAATGTTAGTAATTTATACTTGAATTTGACACGTCTCGTTCCTAGGGTTGTACCATCGTTTGTAGTTGTAGTCATCGATAATTTTGTAGTCGTAGTCACGGTAGTTTAACAAGTCCTCCAGTCTGTTGACGGCGTTGAAGTCCCGTATTTCTGTCAGAACCGGAGGCGCCCGGGTGACACCCGCTTCTTCGGATAAATCAGCGAAATATTTATCCTGGAAAAGATATATATCAATAGAACATTTGTTCATCCACACACACTTTAAAATCAATCTTCACACACTTGTAGCCCCGCGCTAGGATATTGTGTCACGAATTTTACTGACAACACAAATGATATATTACAACCCGAGAACAACAATATCAACCCAACCAGGAATCGAATTCAGAACCATTCGTTTTGCTAGCAGGCCTAGCAGGGTCATAACCAAATACTTCTTTTTACTATATTTCTCCTCTCTTCTTGGCAGGAAAAGCCAATAATAAGCCGATAATGCCATTTCGTTACTGATGTCCATTGTCCAAGGGCGACGGAAACCACATACCTTAAGGTGGCTGAGTCAGCTCGTTTTTTGATTGTTTACATAAAAATTTCTTCGCCAATCTGCACTGGAGCAGTGTGGTGGAGTATGCTCTAGGCTTCCTCAAGACTCGAGCTTCCTTGTGGACCATTAAGGGTTAATAAGAATAAGAGTTAAACATGATCTAGGCCTCCTCAAAAGGAAAGACCCGTACCCAGTAGTGGGCCATTATCGGGTTGAAGCCATTACATAAAAGAGTTGCGATTTTATGAAGTGTCTCACCATATCGACGACAAGATTGACATTAGTGATCTTGAGGTTCATTTTCTTCAAAGCATACGCGTGTGAGATCCACATCTTCAGCATGTCCTCCTGCGACGGCAGCTTGAACTTGCCAGCTATCAGCGACGCTGCGTAATGAGCCTGGTGGTATAGACACAAGTACATTAATTAAATAAGAAACATTAATTACATAATATTGCCCCGAGCCATCATGTCCATCTGTAAAATAAAAAAGTGTAAAACAAATAAACAGAAACGTATAACCTTCTGGTAACAAAATACGAGTATTACACTTTATATAGCTGTCCTCACTTTACGTCGTAACAAACAAGAAGAACAAGGAGACACCTGACAAACAAAGCCCAGAACAAACATGTATCTGTCACATTCAGTTTTGAAAGCTTGAAAGGTCGACGAGCAATCAGATGGTACTAGATACATGATATCCGACATGAGCAACACTCTGGAGGTGTCATCAATGCATCGTTGGCACGAAAGGACAAATCAAATTAAACTCATTTCTCCATTTATTTCACAAATTGTTATCCATTATATAAATGTCTGCCTCGACTTGAAATTGATTCCCAAGGTTACCAAGCTAAGTTCGTCTAAAGTGTTCGTGCCAAACCCATATTTACCTGAGTGTCTAGCACCCTCGTGATGACCTTATTAACGACACCTATAAACGTCATGCTCGGATGTCTGATGTTCACGATGTTCTTATGTAAAGGCAGCAGGAACTTGCCCGATGATGTCAATCCCGCACTGCTGTCAAGGAACGGTTGTCCGAATTCATACCCTGAAAATTGGACAGTGTTAAAAGATTATCTTCCACTTTACTTACACGTTTAAAGAGCTAAAAGTCATTCATGGGCCTTAAAATTCATTATAATCTCTACAGCAGTGACGGCAAGTAGAGCCTACCTGTCAAGCGGTATTACAACACTCATGCCATGTTTTTATGTGTAACATTCTACAACTCAGGAGTTGGCATGGCATAGCTTAATACTGACGAACAGCTCTTCCCACACCTGATGGTTTCCGAAAGCAAGTTGTGTAGGGCTGAGGATTTGCCGTCATTATATTTTTAGGACATGAGAATAAATATTGATGCCAGGTCTGCCTTTATGTACATTGTACATACCAGTCCTTTTGGTTTGTACTAAAACTATAACTAAGGTTTTTATTGATAAGTCTTTAAGCTTTATAATAAAATGTCTATCTTAAGCCTTACCTGTGCAGAGTATAGCCGTATCTACCTCCTCAAAGCTGCCATCTTCAAAAACGACTCCATTCGACACGAAGGATTTAATATCCGGCTTTTTTATATAGTTCTCAGGGTAAGCTGGCTGGTTGTAGACCAGGTGATGGCTGTGCACCAGTTTCTTGGTAACATTCACCAGCTGTGTCGACAGATCCAGGCCTGATGCCCCAGCTCCCACCAGGAGCACGTTCCGATCTCTGTAGTGTTCCGGATCCTTGTAATCGTGACTGTGTAATACTTTACCTAGAAAATATATGGATTTAAGTGTAAGAATTTGAGTCTATCTAAGCTTGAGTGTTCAGCAATCTTTGCAGCGCTCTGTGATATGTTAATCAGCAGGAACATCTTAAGGTGCACCCTTAGGACAGTTGAAAAAAATGACGCGCATCATTGAAGTATTATTACTAGCGTATAGAACCGACACCGCGAACACCATGTATGTCCCAATGCATTGGCGCCACGTGGCTTCAATTTTCAATGGATTCGTTCGATTTTGAAAGGAGAACCGGGGCTCAATTTTGAAAATCGAACCTCCCGGGCGGGACACACATTTTGTTCGAGATGTCTGTTCTATGACATTATACTTCAATGACGCGCATAAGTGTATCAGTGATACATAGATGAATAACATTTTGACTTTGACTTTGACTTTGGAATCATAATGACTCCAGTCATCTTTGAGCTCAATCTAACTTCTCCTACTCGTGGTGCACCTTTCTGAACAACGTATGAGGCTTTGCGGAAGGTCCCTAGAGGTTGCTAGGCTCTCCACCAAGTTTAATTCTGACGGTACTCATGAAGGTGGTTGGATTTTTTACCATGTTGTTAAATTTTTTTAACGTGTTTCGTTAGCAGTATCTATGAGCTATAAATAATGCAGGTCGCTGTTTTTTTTGGCAACGCGTGATTCCTTTACCCATGCCCATGGAAGATAACTCAGTAACAGGTCATTATTTTGTCGACTATTTATCTATCTACATAAAAATACGCTTATTGACTTCGAAAATATTTAGACAACCTTGTTCATTTATCTGTTAAATTCATTTTCAAATTAGCCTTAATCTCTAATCTCAAGCTTTTTTTAATGACTTTGGTATGAGATAACAACACTTCAATTAATATCGTGACGGACTCAACGGTTAAAAGTAACGCAACCAACAGACATTTTCGTTATTACATTTAATAAGCAATAATTATTCTAAGCAATTATATTCATTGTAGTGTACCAGTGTATTAAATCGATAATTACAGAATAATAACTCGATATCTGTGAATCAATGCATCTGATGCACGACTCACCTTTATTAATATGAACAAAGGATGATTGGTGTTTACCTCGAACTAAGGTTAAAGATTATATACCTACCTATGTATACTATATCAACTACAATTGGTACTTAGTCACAATTAGGGTTGCCAGATGGCAAGACTGAAATATCTGGACAAAACTTCAAAAAGGATTTGTCGGGACATTTTATTTATTTATTTATTTATTTATTTAATGATTTATGCATACCATACAATTTTAAAAAGAAAAAGTTAAATTTAGAGACATTCGCACATGGGAGCTACTTATTTCGAAACGAAATCTCTTCCAGTAGCCCCACAATAGGAAAATTGATATTTGAGTGGCAAACTGAGTGCACACAAGAATGTATGTATACAAAAATACATAAACAAATATAAAATATACATACATATACAAATACATGCACATACCACACACACATATATAATATATCATATACATCATATATATTATACTAATAATACATCCAAACAATAGCTATAAATTATAGTATTGACATAATAATATACTTACTAAAAAAGTGAATAAGTGATATATAAACTAAACCTATATCTAAACAGTGTAAATAAATTTAACTATCAAACATTTTGTATTTTGTCGGGACTTGTCTGGAAATCATGTGAAATGTGGGAACAATCCAGACGAATCCTGACCATCTGGCAACCCTAGTCACAATACAACACTAGCTATAAAATACATAAAGATCGATATTTTATAGTTTCACATCACGTTAAAGTGATGAAAAATATCTATAGGAACAGAATTCTATTTTAACGATGAGAGAGATTTGATGAAGAGCCAGTAATTATAATAATGCTGATATCTGTTTATGAATTCAAAACTTCAATTAAATTATGTTGTGACAATAATACACACTGCATGCTAATCATAACGCGAAATCCAAAATTTATTTTTCAAAACATCTTACCTCTAAATGTGTCCAAGCCTTGGAAATTAGGTGCCACAGGCCTCACATATTGACCATTAGCAACAATGACGAAGTGGCACGTATCTGTATAGTTGTTCCTATTTTTGGAATTCGTGTATGTCAGATTCCAATGATTTCTATCGCCGACCCATTTCACTGAAGTCACGTAGCTGTTTACCTGGAAATAGGGATGAATTGTAAACGCTAACCGTATTCGAGGCGCCATGGCTGAACCAGTAGTAAGAAGATTGGGACTCCTGACTTTGAGACCAGTGGCGGTGTTAGAGTCACTGACGCCCTAGGCAAGAATACTGTGGCGCCCACAATAACCATTGGGAACGTTTATTCTCCCTTTTTTTTATTGCTCCTCACCCCAAATGTGGCGCCCCTCCAAATTTGGCACCCTAGGCCGTCGCCCCATCCCCCCCCCCCCTTTTCTAACGCCGCCGGTACTGTTTCAGACATCATTTTAAGGAAGGTGTAAAGTACAGAGTAATATATTAATACTAAGAATGTAAGGTTTGTACAATTAAGGCTTATAAAGCCAGTCCTTAAATAGTCAGGTTCGAGGTCAGTTTTGGCAGTTTATTTCAGTTATTTTACATGAAATGTTTGGCGGTATGTTTATATCGATGAAATCTAGGTTACCTAATAGCCATACAAGGACTCAAACTCTAGATAAATTTACATTGAAATCAAAAAATAATCATTTACTTTATTTTGTCAATACTTTACATTTTTAAAATAAAATATTTAAAATATTTTATCTCAGTCAATTTTACACGCAATTCAATACACGATGGCGGTATTGATAACGTCAGAATACTAGCGGCTTTTGATTTTTGATCAGCAAATGCCGCAGTCACTTAATTAATTTTAATTTACATCCAAACATCATGCGGAAAACAAAACATGGTAATAAATTCATGTAAATTTTTCTCAGACGATGTACAGCGAGCGGGTTTTAGATGAACTGTCAGGCAGGTGATGTTGATATATATTAACCGTAAGATCATTTTCGTATCGATTAACGGGACTGACATATTTTAAAACATCACTTCAAAAGTATTTTCGTGACGATATTATATTATTAAACTGAATTTACACCTATAAGTTCGCCTGGGTCGGTTAAAATTCAAAGCAATCACAACTGAAGCACTAGTATTTTGTACCACTTTGTTTTTGTTGCGTTATGGTGGCCATACTCGATCAAGTGTATCAATCAATTTATTTGCTCGAATATGGGTTAGTTACATTAAAGTGTTAGTAGTACAATTTGGTATGTTCGCCCCTTTTATTTCTTTAATCTGAGTGTTCACCTTATTCCGCACTTTATGGCATGCAAAATTTTTATACAAAATGTCAAAAAATAAATGAATTAAATGTCAATACTATGTATTTATCAAGTTTGCTGTTTGACTTGATGCAGTATCCAGTTTGCATGAGATAGCTATGTAGCCAGATAGCCATACCGTTGCCATACACCGTCAAGTTTACTGGATGCCGCGTCAAGTCCGCTGCAAACTTGACACTATACTTGATCGTGTATGACCATAGTATTTGTACTAGTTAAATCTTAGTAGGTAGATACATTATTATCGATCATAGTAGAATTTACAAACCCACCAGAGGTACTCTCAATAACTTGGTTTACATTCATGAGCCTAGGTTTGTGACATAAGCATAAACGTACCTACTTACTTGAATATTGTCCATTAGGCCGTATTCTTTAGCGAAGCTTTTCAAGTATTTGTAGAAACAAGTTCCACTGGGGTAGGATGGCGTGTCCTCGGGAAAAGCATAACCGTTGAACTCCATGGTCTGGCGAGGAGTATTCGTCCTAAAATTACAAAATTAATAAATTCAAGTTAAAATTCGTTGATGTATCCTTGTAAAATACATACGTATTTACCATAACTAAACATGTTACCGCAGGACTTATCTACCTGTTAAATACATACTTTATTATTATAAAATTTTATCACATAAAAGTAAAGCTTAGCTCGGTTTAGTATTGCTTAACAACGCCATCTGCTTTAGTTTTAGTGTAGCTACTCGCCAATAGATGTTAGGAAGAGTCTATTGTAGCCGTTTTTCATTGCCTGAAAACATGGATAAAACGACAATTTTAATGTTAGAATGTCAGTAAGTAGTCTAAGGAATTTACATTACGATTTCTTACATAAAACCGTCAAGATTAATGATTAATGATAAAAAGATTGAGCAAATACAGCTTTTATCCCTCTTTCCAATCATATTAATAACTAAAATTCAACGTAAGGCGATTATGTATTTTTTCCACTGAGGGTGCGATATTTTTTCATCTAATATAAATTAATATTTCAATAAAGAGTAGTGCTAATATTATTCACAAAATAAGGCTCGTCTAAAAAAATGAACTGTAAGTGGATTCGTCGAAACTGGTTACAACCGGTTGGTCAGCTGAGGATGATAATCTCGCATTAACCTGCTACATTTATTAGTACGACTTTGCATAATCTCATAATTTAAGGCATTATCTAACCACTTAAAAAATTAAAATTCTAGGCATCATCACGTGACCATATGCACCTATGAACCTTTAGCATTCAAAGTAAACTAATTAGGTAATGAATATTGCCATCCACCTTATTTATTACTAGGAAATCGCCCTCGCTTCGCTTCGGGAAAAATAGTAAAAAAAAATATAATATAGCCTTATGGTCGTAGCGCACATATCAACTCGGAAAGGGATCGGCACCGGATCGCCTCGCCGTCAACCTAACGTAAGCTCGGCTACGGCTAGGCGACGCCGCGCTTACGGCTAGGCGACGCCGCGCTTACGGCTCGCCGGCCGCTGGTTGACGGAATGAATGACAGCAGTTCGCCGCCGCGGCGCGGGGCGTGCACGAGGAAACGGAAAGTCGACGGATAGCGTACGGTGAGACGTAAGCGCGGGTACGGCAAGTCGTCCACGCACCGTACCGCGGTTCGTGAGCTTGTCTCGAGGCGAGGCGATTACGTTACGAATCCGATAAGTGTGCTTTACAGTAGGGAGTTTCATACAAAGAATACTGACATGCGTGAGTTGATACGTTTACGTTCCGTTTACGAGTTGATATGTGTGCTATGACCATATGTCACCCGAGAATAGTGTAGCTTCCCAACAGTGAAAGAATTTTTCAAATCGGTTCGGTAGTTTCGGAGCCTATTCTCTATTCTATTATTATTTCTATTATTCTATTATAATATTATTATAGATAATAAACAGATCTTGCTTATTTAATTACATCGAAGTTAATAAGTCTTGTGTGAATTACAAAGTGATAAAATAAAACTAGGAAATATTTTTTCAGTCCTATAATTTCGTGATGTCGTGATTTCACCCGGTCATCGTGCGTAGTTTTACTAATTCTTATACTAGTCATGTTTGTTTGCGATGCAAGTGTTGTAATCCCTGATGACATTGTTTTCACTTGCAATCTTATATGGGTACACATCATGAATCTCTTAACAAGTGGCGCGCTCACTAAAATTCATACTAAGAGGTAAGTATCAGTTCTTAGTTTGAGACTAAACAAGTTAGTCATGTTTTAGTACTATGATCAACTAAGTTTTTACAGCTTGAAAATAAAGGTCAACTTTATTTTCAAGCCTATATCATGACAAATTTTCGTCAAAAAATTATTTGGATTGGATAGGATGCCATTATTGTAGACGGCACTGATACTCATACGTATATTTTCATAAACCTCTTTTTACATACATCTCTCACCAAACCAACGCACTGGAGCAGCATGGTGAACTAAGCCTCCCTAAAGTCCGGTTTACACGTATTAAGTAGTTAACTAAATTTTAAGTAAATTAATACGTGTAAACGGACAATTTAGTAACTTTTTAGTTATTTAGTTATCTACTACCATCTATCTACTTAACTACGTAATACGTGTAAACCGAACATTAGAGTTGAGACCCGTATAGTTGGTGGCACGGATAGTCAGGGCTCGGCGAAAAACTTCGCGCATCGTAAACTTGAAGTGTTTTTAAATGGTCATTCAGTTGTCGCAAGACGTGACTTGCCAAATTGGCCCGAAAAATCGCTTCTGAGCATATAGGTCTCAAGCCATTAATGGGCTAAAGCCACGTACATTTATGTCATATGGGAATTTTAAAATAGGTATTATGGTGTTATTTTATCTTAGGCGAAAATCTCGAAATAACTAGTAGTCCATCCATATGGTTCTGCCTGCTTGGCTTGGTATAAACACACGGCCTATGTACATACATTTTTACTACTATAATTTGAGAACTAAAATGGGTTATTCCATCACATAACAATGACTAAGCGTTGCGTTCTGTCAAAATTAAATCTCAGCAAAATTTTACCTTAAAGAATTGTTATCTTCAATAAATTCGTGGAAAACTTATTTAAATATAATTAAAACGTATTTTTAACAATGCTCACAGTCATTTACATAATTTCTGTTGCTCTTAAGAAACCACGTTAGCAAAATTGCATCAGATAAAATAAATTCATCGCAAAAATAATAATAAATTAGGTTCGATAGACTCGGAGTTCGGACTCCAAAGATATTGTATGTATAAAAAGAGGATAACTTTGAGGGACTCAAATCAAATGCGAAGGAGATAATTTACGTTTAAGGTTTTTATTAAATTTATAATCACCAGTATAGGTAGGTAGGTCTAGGTACGTACTACGTAGGTACTATTCCAGCAAACTGATTGTTTGGGGGAATAGCAAAATCTGATTTACTAAATCTGTGATTTGTTGTTATTGATGATTATGAGATTTTCTTCCAATCCCACTAGCATTACACTACCATGTGATCTCACGATTACGGAAGACATCTGCTCATTCAATTACTACTCGTTCGAGATCACAAGCCTTTCCATATAATAAATGTATTTATGCAAGATCATTGAGGAAATTTCCGTAGAAAAAACCTTACTTAAGTCATTCTTCTAAAATGAAGGGTATTTTTAGGATCTTTGGCCTTTTGGTGCAAAAAAGCGTAGGTTAGGACGGCATACAAACAAACAGAAAATTTACCTCAAATATTTATACTGGCTCGTAAACAATGGCACACCGAACTCGTCCGTGCCAACCATAGGATCGAATCGCCAGGTGCCGCCAATGTCCTTTGCAGCTTCGTATACGGTAAAGTGGACCCCATACTCCTTCAGATACCGCGCAGCCGCCAGACCAGAGTACCCAGCGCCGATCACACACGTGTGGGGCTGTTGAGCTGGACCTTCAGGCTAGAATTGGATAAACATACATATTATACTTGAGGTTTGAACATTTAGATGCTACGTCACAAGGGATGATAGGTTCAGCAAAAAATCCCTGTGAATGGCAAAACCTTTGCTCTACAATGCGTTGGGGCATGTTGGGGCGGCTTAGAATACTAACCCCAAACCCACGCCGTTCAATCTATTGGGTACTGTTTATTTTTCTTTGTAACAGATAACGTAAACAATTAAAAAATATTTAATGTTGCCTAAAAGTGTATTCCCGAAAGCTTCATCCTAAATTAAGGTATCCAAGAATGAATAGGTTTAGTCTTGGCGGACATTATCGTGTTCATAGTTTGCAACAACGTCTGTATAACGACGATTTGTATACCGAGATGTGGAGATAAATTTTGACGATGGAGACTTATAATTAACTAGCTGTTGCCCGTAGCTTTGCATACGGAAATTATGTTTTGACTTATTGAAACTTTTATCCTGTTTTCCCGGGAAACCTTTTAATTTTCCGGGATGAAAAGTTGTCTAAAATATGACCCAAGGTATCAGTAACAACTTTACCAATTTTCATCGAAATCCGTTCAAGGGTTTTTATGTGATGCTCGGACAGACAAACAGACACTATTTATTATAGTATAGATATAGTTATTTTATTATAGTATAGATATTATAGTATAGATATTTTATTATAGTATAGATTTATCCGTCCATAACCCATTGGTCATCGCTGTATACTGACAGAGGGCAAAAAACATTTATCGAAGGCAATGATATTAAACTAATCGAAGGTCACACTTTGGCAAAAAATCGTGGCTCTACGTGTTAACTTGTATAAAAAAGCTATGACAAAGAACTATTCTATTTATATCTATTTGTATATATATAACATTAAATTAAAATAAGTTTGCCATGCTTTTTGCATAAAATTCATTCATTTCCATAAATTATAATAATTTGCTAGCAAATTTAAATTCGATGTTTGATGCCAGAAAACCGGCGCAATCATTCCATAATTTAATGGCCCTCTTAGTTACTTTACTTACTCTATTTCACTTGTCGTATGAGCATGTCAGACGAGCTACTTGGTAGGAACCCAGTGACCCGGGTTGGAATCCCGGCTAAAGCAGACTTTTATGAGACATATTTAAGTTTTTCCTCGAGCCGTAAAATCTAACGTGAGGGTACTATTGTTTAAATATGGCAGTTATTAGTTTGCCTTAAACAACGTTTATCGTATGAGAAGGAAAATTGGAATATCCTTCAAACCAGAATACATAATTGCTCGAAGCAACCTTTTGCACGTGAAAATTTGGTCTAATTAACCAAGTCTCGGATGTGTTCAGGCTATGATGGCTTGTTCCACTTGTAAATTAAGAATTTAGACATGATTACTAATCGGAATGACGACTAGTGCCAAAATTAGATACGCTATGTTGAAGGTTGGTCATAAAAACTTCAAACATTTGGATGACCAATGAATAAATACCACAGCAATTCAAGGCAAGCTTACCATCCTTAATTTCAAGGTTTCGTGCCCTGCTTTAGGCTTTAGCCTTTAAGTACTAATACGGCTGCTAATACTGGGTTGTAGCGCGTAGTGTGTTGCAAACTACCCAAGGATCTGGGTACTTAGTGGGCTGGACACGGCAGCGCGACGCGATCAGTTATAAAATGTACATGAGCCGACGTCGCACAGTGGGACGAAAATAGGGGTTTCATAGACTTAGGATTTTTATGTTAAAATTTGTTTATTTCTTGTCGCAAACTGACGTAGAACCGTTTTAGAAGCCACAACGTTATCATATTTATGCACCACAGGCGACTATAACACGAAAAAAATTTTTTTTAATTAAATTTGTATGGAACACAAAAGAAAAACCGATTTTATTCAAGACTGAGGAGAGTGCCCCTAATTCCCTCTGGTACGATTATTGCCACTATTTTTCTCTATTTTTTGACATATCGCACGTTGCGCGCACTCGATAGACTTTGGGTGAAAAAAAATTAAATATGTTTTTTTATTTTTTTTCACATTGTGCACGTTATTTTCTATGCTTAAGGGCCTTCAAGGCCCTATTTGGTACTTGACACGTTGTCTAAAACGAGATACTGCAATGCCTTACCTATTTAATAACAGTTTACCGACTAACCTGCCCTTGCATAATAGGTTACATGGTTATTTAATCAGTTACTAATGACGATCCCTGTGTTCATCAATTTAGTCAATGAGATCGACTTAATGTTGTCAGTACTCGGCTTATTATTGTTACTATTTTAATTATTGCACCTACTTATCAACTTATCCCCTAATAGTCCCAGTCTCATTATGATGGGTAAAACAAGTATAAGTACAGGGAGCACTGTATATTTACTTTAGTTAAATTTTAATTAATCTCTGTAAAACTGTGCCAGTATTAATTGTGAATATGGAAACTTCTATTTTAAAAACAAATTTGGACCTATATTTGATACTGAAGCAATCTGGAAAGCTTGGAAACTATTTAAGAATGTTTGAGACTATTCAGTCTCAGTTAAGTCTAAGTTTGTCAGAAGAAGATATAGACATTCTCCAGGAATTCTGTCGAAGATTTAGCCAGTCTGTATTGAAGAAATGGAAGTTGGCGAAATTTAACACAGACTATTTCCGAAAACATTACGCAGATTGGTTGGAATAGAACATTGAATGGCCAATTTGCGTACGTGAAAATCTACGGCGACAGTGGTTTTTTACTGGACTTCAAGTAACGAGTGAACCCGGTTCTTGTCTACCGTCTAAAAGTGCATCAGTTGGAACACCAACTTTCAACTCGTAAGTCCACGTAAACCTTTTACAGATATTGGAACGAAACAAGATACGAAGGATTGAAAATTTACAATATCAAGACCGAGAAGGCTTTGAATTGGCGTATGCCATTTGCTAAATTTAAACAAGAAGGTAAAGATAATTTGGCAGCAGCAATAGATATTCTTTTAAAAAACCAAAAGAGGCTGATAACATTGTTCAACAGACAAAAGGAACGAAGAAGTTTACACTTACTCCTGCGAAAGCACTCGGCATATTAATATCACTTAAATCATCTAGTAGTGGCAGTATATGACTTTGAGGGAATCTACTCTTCGTGAAGATATCACAGATAGATATCCTTCGTATTACAAAGTCTAACAAGCTAAGTTGGATTGTTACCCTCCAAAATAAGCAAAAATGATAACAGACGTAATTGCCAAAGTGTCTCTTCAAGCACTTTTAGATATTACTGCTGCTAGAATTATACAAAGTTAACCACAAGAAACTAAAGGCAAGTGTATGATTTTGATTTCAAAGTGGGTATAAACAAAAGATCGAAGGGGAAAAAAGCAGCGGTGACAGTGATTAATCAGTTTTTATGACAACTTTAGTTCCACTAAAACTTACTGTTGCGGAAGAAGTCATATGGGAAAACCCGGGACCCTGTTCGGCGTATTGCCGTCCAATACAGTTCCCCTTCTTAAAGAGTCTAAAGTTCTAGTGCAAGAACAGTTGGCCAAAATGGAAGACGATATGAGGAGCCTTAAAGTTACCCAATACGACAATAATCAAATCACTCATAGTCACAATGACCACGATCGATGGGGAGGTATTCTTTAGGTATTCTTTCAGATGCTAAATCTCCTGCAACTTGTTATTTATGCTTGGCAAAACCTTCCGAAATGAATGAATTGGAGACAGTTTCGCAAAGACGTGCAAACTGATCTCTACAAATTTGAATTATCTTCTCTGCACGCTCGTATCAATTGTGTGGAATGGCTGCTTCATATTTCATATAGACTATATTTGAAAACTTTGTCAACTCGTATAAGAGGAGAAAACCAGCTTATATTAGAGGCAAAGAAAAAGGAAGTTCAATCTAAATTCCGGGAAGAATTAGTTATGCTGGTCGATAAAGCAAAACAAGGATCAGGAGCAACAAACGATGGGAACACAGCAAGAATTTTGTTTTTTGAGTTTTCAAAAAAACTGCTGCCATTGTTGGCTTAGATGAAGAGCTCATACGAAGATTTGCAGTAATTTTACAAGTGATAGCATCGGGCGAAATTATTGACAGAAAAATTCAAAGAATATACTCGAAAAACTACGGAAAGGTATATCAAGCTGTACAATTGGTACTATAATGACAGCAACGGTACATAAGATCCTTATGCATGGTGCTGACATAGACAATGTAACAATTGTACCCATCGGAAAACTTTCCGAAGAAGCCTCAGAAGCTAGAAATAAAGATTTCCGCAGGTACAGGGAGTTTCATTCTCGGAAATCTAGCGGAGTTAATACTAACCAAGATCTTTTGAACATGATCCTTCTTTCATCTGACCCATTAATTTCTTCCACTAGACATGTACTCGATGCAGCTCAAAGGAAGTTAAGCCCTAGGACTTTTAAAACTTTGTTTAGAACATATTGAAATATAATTTTTCGTTGTAGTTAACATTGATCCTCAAACAGATAGCGATTCAGAATACGAAATGGATGGGTAGTTGTATCAATGTGTTTATTTTTATTCTAACATAGTCACTTGTGTTGTTACTACGGTCCTTAGCTTTTATATCTTAAGATTTTAGAAATGAACTTTTTGGGACCAACTTTAAATAACCATACATAATTTAGCCTGTTGTAGTAATTTACCTAGTGAGTAACTTGTAGATTATATAAGTAGGACCATTTGTAGTTTTGTAGGTAATTAATTTTAAACCTTAAAAAGCAATGGGATTTGTAAAGTAATGCCCATCATAAAGTAATTGGAACTATGAGATAATGGTTGATAAGTAGGTACAATAATAATTAAAATAGTAACAATAATGAGCCGAGTACTGACAACATTAAGTCGAGCTCATTGACTAAATTGATGAACACAGGGATCGTCATTAGTAACTGATTAAATAACCATGTAACCTATTATACAAGGGCAGGTTAGTCGGTAAACTGTTATTAAATAGGTTAGGCATTGCAGTAGCTCGTTTTAGACAACGTATCAAGTACCAAATAGGGCCTTGAAGGCCCTTAAGCATAGAAAATAACGTGCACAATGTGAAAAAAAATAAAAAAATATATTTCATTTTTTTTCACCCAAAGTCTATCGAGTGCGCGCAATGTGCGATATGTCAAAAAATAGAGAAAAATAGTGGCAATAATCGTACCAGAGGGAATTAGGGGCACTCTCCTCAGTCTCGAATAAAATCGGTTTTTCTGTTGTGTTCCATACAAATTTAATTAAAAAATTTTTTTTTCGCGTTATAGTCGCCTGCGGTGCATAAATATGATAATGTTGTGGCTTCTAAAGAGGTTCTACGTCAGTTTGCGACAAGAAATAAACAAATTTTAACATAAACATCCTAAGTCTATGAAACCCGATTTTCGTCCCACTGTGCGTCGTTTCAATCTTCGTCTTCAATATTATTTGCTAGTGGTTTGTCTTCATTATTATTTACATACATAGCGTGTGTTACTACGCAAAAAATGTTTTATTGGAAAAGGAAAATGGGTCTAATGCATTGTTTTAGTAATTGTCAAGCCATCTTCGATTTATTGCCTTTCAAATAAAAACCATTTGGGGCACATCGGTTGGTTTCAGACTCTATAAAAACATCTTCAAGACCTTTGTTCAAGACAGTCATCAAGGTCTGGCATGCTTTTATTTTCTGTTAACGTAGAAACAGTCATCTATCAATTTTTCCAGCAAAATATAAAAAAAATAAAAATGTATAAATAGAACTAAATGAAAAAATATTTATAATTTTACATACCATTATTTCTAAAGTAGTTTGAACATTAAAAACGCTCTCCTATAAACCTCAGTTTTTGACATGTCGTTTTATACATAGGGACCGTCGATATATAGATTACAGTAGAACATGATAGAATCCCACCAAACGAGCGCCACTGTTGTAACGTAAACTAGAGTTTTCCAAATCATGGTCTGTCTGTGTGCTAAATGTGCTAATCATGAAAATCCGTTCTGTAGTTTTTGCATGAAAGAGAGGAAGAGAATAAAAATACATACATCCTCACGAATAAACTTTCACATCTATATAATAGTAATAATAGGATAGTAGGATGAAGTAATTATCAAATCTACACCGCTGTTTGCCCAGCCAATTAAGCTGGGCATACACGTTCAAGTATACTTGTCAAGTTTGCAGTTTGACTTGATGCGGCATCCAGTTGGCATGAGATAGCTATATGGCCAGATAGCCATACCGTTGCCATACACCGTCAAGTTTACTGGATGCCGCGTCTAGACCGCTGCTTTGACAAGTATACTTTATCGTCTATCGGCCAGCATTACGGAATATTATTTAGATACTGGTTTCGAGCTGGCATATATACGTAAATCCCCAGAATATTTAACCACTCTAGACTATTTATATTCGCTACAGCATAGATTCTTCTAGATTATTTGCAATGTTTGGGTTGTTAAGTAATTTAAGCCACAATTCAACCCACATCGTATGTTCGCTATTTGCATGCCGGTGTCATGGTCGCTTAATGATTTTCGAGTTGCATCACTTTACTTATACGGGCTGTTTATGGTATGGTCTCTGTGCAATAAGGTAAATGTGTATTGCAATCTTATAACACTATTTTATGTGTTTGTAAGTAGGCTATTTAGTATTTCATGGAAAATTGGTAAAAACAGTAGCTTGCTACATCCTTGTTCTTAATTATAATGTCCGCATCAAGTGAAGTGAATCTAATGTTATTTTTTCTAAGTTAAAGCTCTGGATTGATGGTTCAAGAGATGGACTACAAATTATTATTATGTAAATATTTAAAAAAATCCGTTTGCTATCAAAAAAGCTATCATGATGAAATCCCTATGATGAAATCCCTATGATGAGCTCTTTAATTTAATTTTTTAATTTAATTTATTGCTTTACTCAATTCATTTTTACTTTTTTTACTTCAAACAAATGGCATCTCATAGCCACCATATTTGTTTTTTTTCTAATTTTTTATGCATCTAACGTTATCTTAATTATATAAATTGGTCCAGCAGTTTTAAAGATAATAATAAAGAATATCACATGCATAAATACAAGATACGTAGTAAAAACAAAAACAATTTACGTTCTCCTGGATGTTACGATCTCTTGAGTTTGAAATGCTTAAAAGTTAAAGAAAACCTTGCAATATAATACTATGAGCTGGTATTCGCCAGTAGGTACCTACTACTCATAATAACTAACTCATTAATAAAATAAAAGACGGTTAACAAAGCAAAAATAATCTTCTGCCTTGTTAGTTTTGTCAGCGTTTTCTTAGTTTCGTTTTCTTTCACCGAGTGTCGTAAGTTCGTAATTATCGTAAGTGTTAAAAGATTTAAGATAAGTGTTTCATTTCATACAAAATTAGTAAGTCAGGAAACGTACTCGTTTCTTCGACAGTTAAATTAATATCTTAAATGCATCTAAGTAAAAACAAATAGAATAATTTGTATTATTTACAACGTTGAAGGTTGGCAACTTTTCATTTTAGTTTTAATGTTATGCGTAGGTACGCTATTTCGCCGAACACATTTTAAGTAAATTGAAACTCCCACTCGTTTGTTTTAGCATAATCTGAATATTGATATTATTAGTGTTTGAATTTTTGGAGATTCCTCCCGGGTTTTTACCACTAATGCTAGTTCAGCATTAAATTCCTTCAAAATTCGAGGTGAATTTTGCAGCTTAGGTGTCACACTCTCACAATGACCGAACTTGAATTTTTTAAATTATGTCACATTGTTCCACATGAGGATGTGTGACACAACGTAATGGAAACGGGAAAAATGTAAAAAGCCTTTATTACATTTAACAATAGCTTATAATAATAACAGAACAAAGGCCAGTAATTTACTACAGTAGGCTTAATATTTCGGGTTTCCCCGCCAATCATATTGGAGGTGTACCATCAAAGACTGCATCGCCACAAGATAAAAAATGTACTCTGAATCACGCTGTTGAGATTCTTTGTAAAACATATAAGTAATCGACCTAATGACATGAATGTCGGTTCGGTTCGGGTTTATTCAGCCATCTCACAAGTTGTACAGTACAGCGCCATCTCTGTAAAACTGTCTGAATCACTTCAAAAAGAGGTGTGGTCATTCGCAAAATCAAAAAGTGTCGAAATTTTCCGTCTAGCCCTCATTCACAAAGCGCGATAAGGAACTTCGTTCCAAAAATTATAGAAATCAGGCTCCCGTCTAAAAGAATTTATCGCCAATGGGGCCAAGGGATACCTACTTACAAAATGAAAGAACACGATAATGTACCTACCTACTAATTTTAAGATTTTTAAGTCACTTTTAAAACAACCTGTTTGGGTCATTAACAGTCATTATAGTTGTTCTTTTGAATTTCCATTCGGTATGTTTTTTGCTATCTTTCACGTTTACCTCCTTTTATCATAGTTCTATGAATTAGAAATAAAGACGCCGTCTGATGGTCCATCCATAGTAGTTCGGTAAATCAAGACTGATTCTCATAATGTCACAAATGTTCTCAACGAACCTTTCCAGTATCTTTAACGATACGTTACTTTAATTAAGCACATAAATAAGCAATTATTTATGAATAATACATTGTACAAAGTTAAAATGATATTTTATGATAAACAATGCAATTACTCCCGTAATATTTTAATAAGCCATTTTCCTCTGAAGCTCGTACCGGCGCGCGTATTGAAAATATGGCGCCTAATAGCAGACATTTTTTCGACATTCTCTCCTTTCCTACTCATTTTACTGCGGTTAATTGCACACAAACCTGAGAGTATAGAATCTCCATGCCTAGTCAAGTACGAGTCGAATTTGTACACGGTTCCATAACTTCCGTGCAATATTTACTCAAAAAATATATTTTTGCAGAGGACGTGGACGTGAATTAAAGGGACCACCACGTTAATTTTCATAGTTTTAATTTTAAGTTGTAACGTATTTATCAACTGTATGATTGCCGTAATATGTATTTTTATATAGGATTGAACATCCTTTTAAGCGTCTGAATCATAAACCGCAATGTACCTAAACACTTTTCCTGTCTTTATTTATACGCACGTACAAAAACATTGCCATAATTTTGCCAGTACAAACGCAGTCAAGGACTCCTCATTACCGGTTTAACAAAACGGATATTCCCATACGAATAATCTGTGATTGCAATCATTTTATAATTATTTTTGTCCATGACACGACTGCTCAGTGAAGCCTTATGTTAATCATTCCTGGTCATGGACAGGAGACACTTACGAACAATTCGTCATTACATCGACGTCATACTCACAGATAAGGTAATTTGTATGTGTGTACACTCTTCAGGTATAACGCAGGTACATACCATCGCTACAGTCACCTACTTGCCGCTTGAAATTGAATTTATAGGCCATTGTGTTATTGTTTTTAAAAATTAAATTGATTAATTAATTTTAAAAATTAAATTAAAAATTAAATTAAATGAATTGAAGTTACAAATAGTAATACCTAACTAATATAAAACATTTTGCAGAACAACGTCTGCAGGGTCAGCCAGTTCTAGATAAAGCTTATAACCATCTCGATCACCGCATCATAGTATTATAGCTTTTGGAAGCTACAATGCCACAAACAAAGACACACACTCAGAAACGATGATTTGTGTCGACTTTTAAGCGGCAAGGAATTTTTGCACAGTTCCTTAACTAAAATATTGGCATAGATTGCACCTATTAACCGTATAAATATAAAAAATAATATTTTTTTATATTTATAATAACCTACCTTCGTATAAATATAAAAAATAATAATTTTATTTTAATTTAGGGTTATAGCTCCGCCCAGTTGCTCAATGTTACAATGTTACAGGCGCCTTAAAAATAAAATAAAGAATATAAAGTGACGCAAAATGTATGTTCTTGTGTCACACATGTTGTATTTGTTTCCGTAAATTAACTCGACGCTGAAATTACTTTTATGGCCTAACGAGGCAATAGCAGTCCAGTTTAAATAACTAAAGATTACAAATAGCAGATTTCACACGTTTCCTCATATTTATAAAATTTACTTTGTACTTAAATTGTATCCCCAGTGTTGTGCTTGTGATTCTAGTTCAGGTTAATATTTAGATTTGAAGAGGTAGAGGGGTCTAAGTGAAATCATTTTATGAATACGGCTTTTTTTCTTCTTGCACTTCTTTTTTACACACTTTTTTATTTGAATTGGGGAATCGATGAAATTAAAAGGGTGCTAATTAAACTGACTGCTATTTAATAGCGTTATTCTCCTCTAAATATCTACATTAATTGTCCTCTGAATTGTACTCTGAATTGTCCTCTGAATATCACTGGACACTGCCCACTTTATAAGCATTTATATGTTCTAGGTTTGACCGACAGCCCCCTGTGCAGGGCATGTCTGTTGGCCGATGAAACAGCCCTCACGTAATCCTGGAATGCGTGGGAGTAGCTACCCAACGGGCTGAAATCCTCGGCACCCCGAGGTCGTTCCGTGAAGCCTGTGGAGACACCAGGAGGATCCTGCGCTTCTGGACGGAGCTAGGCTGGCTGGATAACTAGCCGGTATACACATCTACGCACAATGGCCCAACTTAGAGGCTAAGTGCGGAAATAGGAGCCCATCACCAATACCAATACCAATGTCCTCTGAATTATTAAGTCAGCCACCATCAATGCGCGTCTAAAAAATATTATCTTAGCCACTATATATCATCGATGTAAGCTACTGTAAATACATAGGTAAATACAACTTAGCGTGGTATTTAGATTTTAGCATCTACATTTGTAACATACATGAATAATTTATAACTCGTCCTATATTCTTTGGTCATCAAAATGTACCGAAAATTATCATCAAATGAATTGAATTGTCATCAAAACTTACATTAAATTATGGCAATTAAATTTTCAATTTTAATTCAATTATTATGCAACAAAACTATAAACGTCGACGGAAACTCGCTTTGTGGTTTCCCTTTTTTTCCCCAATATTTAAAATGTTGGTTAGTTGTAAAATCCGTGGCTGAGTTAGTAAATTAGGTGGTGATGTATAAATCAGTGGGACAAGTAAAAATAATTGATGTTATTTATTTGACGCTTTCTTTGGAATATTCAAATGGCATCATAAAAAGGTGAATTCGTTTATTAGAAGCCTTCTCATTTTCCCGTGGCTTAGTTATAAAATCAGAGGTTGGTTTCCGTGGCCAAAAAAAAAATATGTGAGAGATGAAAATGAGTTAAAAAATCATCTGTTATTTAAAGAGTCGCACTGACTAATTTAAATACAAGAATAAGATATCCCGGACCCCAAAATATTATGAAACCAGATCCAAACATCGGAAGTTATATTTCAATAACTTTTAACAAAAAAAAAACTATTTCAATGAAACAGTCTTCGAAGAAGCTTGTACATAGATAATAAAATGAGAACATCATCAACGTAGTCGAAGTCAATTAAATACGCATTACTAGGGATAACTCAAAAACTACTCGTCAGATATCACTCTTTAAATGGGACCACATGACAAGCACCAGCTTTCGAATATAAAAAGAATCATTAAATTCAGTACACCTAATAAAAAGTTATGAGGTAACACACATAAAAAACTATATATTAGGGTTTCGATTTTACTTCGGAACCCTAACAACAGTCGAATTAAGAACCTCCTTTTTTGAAGTCGGTTAAAAATACCAATATTGAGCATTGCAGTTTTATTGAACTCCTAGGTTGTTAATTAATAATTAAGTTTAGTACCTACCTATAATAATATTATTTTTTTTATTTATTTTTTATAGCCTGAAGGGCAGACAAAAAGCAAACGGGCCACCTGATGGTAAGTGGTTATCGTCGCCTATGGACATGAGCAATACCAGAGGAATCGCCAATGCAACGCCGGCCCTGAAGGAAAACTCTTTTTACACCTTTTTAATAATAAAAATAATTAATATTATTAATAATAATACTATTTATAATATATATATACATATATTAATATTATAATATATATTATAAATAATATTAATTAAAATAAAATCAAGTACAAAGAAGCGTATCAGGTAATGTATGCTGTATGATCTGTAATTTTTCCCATGATATGACATAAAAGGAAAAACGAGTAATACTTGTTTCATGTAAGCTTTGTACTGAGATATTTATAATTAGCAAGCCTTGGAGATGCACTTCTGATTTCCTCATATTTATTAGATTCGTGCAACATCCCATCCACTCTCAGTTAACTATTTATATTTAATTTTTTTCTATATTGTCGTTTATATTTTTTTTATTCAACAAATAAAATAAAACAAAAAGAAAAGGAAAATTATTTTTAACAGCCAATAAGTTGACGATGTATTGCAAGTTGTAGGCATAAGTATTTACACCAGTCTTTCCCAAAGTGGGCGATAGCGCTCCCTTGTGAGCGCTAGAGCCCTAGAGGGGGGCGGTAAGGGCCCCAGAGAAAATTGGGGGGCGGTTGATGTGATTTAATAATTTTGAATAAAAGATATTCTTACACAATATTGTAAAATTGCATTATTATTGTTGTCTCTGGTAAGAAAAGTCTCGATTAGAATATAGATTTAATTAAACTCCATGCGAGAATAATATGTTATTGATGTGTTTAAGGTGAAAAAAAAAATGGGAGGCATTACAAAATAACTGATTTTCAAAGTGGGTGTTAGACGAAATAAATTTGGGAACCTCTGATTTACACCACTGCACTCCCGTGCAAACAGGACACCTCGGATTGCAAGTGATAACCATGTTAAGTGATAAATGTGTAAAACATTCACAATTAATTTTAAGGTGAATATCCAATATTGTAGATAAAATTAAAAAAATGGGTTTAAAAACATAATAATATGAAAAATAATATAAGTACTTAAAAAAAACAAAAAAATGAGAGGTGTCAAGGGACACCCGGATGGAACGAAGAGTGATTCAGAAAGTTTTACAGCGCCATCTCTGTAAACCTCTCTGAATCACTTCAAAAAGTATCTTACCAACTTTTCGTAAGAAAAATTTCCTTCTAGCCCCCTTTCATAACGCGCGATAAGGAACTTCGTTCCAATATCAGAAAAATATTTATATTGCGACAGCCCTGAAGAATAACCTACAACCTACAAGAAAGGACATAACGCGACCGGTTGGTTGCGAAACTTCCTGCGTCTCGTACAACTTTCCGCACTTCTCCACAAGTCCACATGCGCCATACACAGACAAACAAACAAACACACACAACGATATTCATTTACATTACCGCATGGATATTAAAATCAGTGACGCAACATTCACTTGGGTCTTGAGCTCTTTTGGCTCGTAATACCTAAGTAGGTTTTTTAGGTATGTAAGTACCTAGTTGGTAGGTAAGTGGCCACCGTCGCCCAAGTACCTCGCAACACCAAAGGCTTGACGCGTGCCAACTGAATTGGAAACCTTATAATTAAGGAATAATCATTATGTCTACGACAATGCGCCCGGACCACGTATGAAACATTTTGATCGATTTTAGAAGTACGGTGGGAGCTTACTAGGCTAGCAAAATACTCCACCATGCTAGTACCGTCGGGTTAAACTGGGTAATAGACCTAGAAATCTCTAAAGGGATGGACATGGTGATATAACCTCGTTCATTGAATGGCAGGATGCACAATGTCCAACGCACAGCAGTTGGCTGGGTTTCTAGATGAAGCTACACTACACCCCAGAAAAATTTTACTTACATATAATAAGTCATACTACTTAGCTGTACGTGGTCCAACAAGTACCTACTTGTCTGATTTTTATACCATCTTAATTTAATTTATTTATTTATTTACATGTTTATGTCACCTCTTAAAAAGAAGAAACAAAGGGCAAACTTAATGCCTAATGGCATTGCACACCAGTCAACCCTGGGTGGATGTGGAAATAGCTGATGGCAGGTGTTAACATGAGATATAGATATACTACATAACAAGAATACATACAAATACACGGACATACATAAATACCTATAATAACATAAATATATAATAAATAATATATAAATATATAATATATAAATATTTATATAATAATATTATTATTTATTTAATATATATGAATTACGTGTCACGTTGTTTGTCCGTGATGGACTCCTAAAACATTTAAACTACTTAAGTTACAAGTTTGATCCAACTTGAAAGATAGGATATCATCTCAATTTATAGTCGCAATATTATACATAATTTCCGCGTGCGAAGCTACAATTTAACATAATGCGAGCAATAAGTATAATATATCCAGTCAGGTAGGTATAATAGCTAAATTACACAACTTTCATCTACTTAATTACCGCATACAACTGCACGCTCTTTCTTTGTATTGTATATCTGTGAGCGCACTTTCAAAATATTAGGACTACAAATACGAGAGATCTTATTTTAATTGGGCTAATAGCAGACGCTCTGTATACTTTTCTCCATGTTTACAAAATGTCCGAACCCAAATCTGTTTTTTTTTTTAGAACTGGTTTCCAAATTCCATGAATCCCAACTAAATTTTCATTCAGAATGTTGTTTACTACATTTGAATGTCTATACAGTGGACCCCCGGTAATCCGGCCCCTGTTTAATCCGGCACCCCCTGTAATCCGACATGGTCTAATTATTTATTATTGAATATTTTTTTGACAATCTTAGCTAATGCATGATTGAACAAGTTATAACTTGTACGCATCACCACTATTGTGCTCGACACGTAGGGTATTGTTTTGATTCTGATTGCTTAGTTTGAATTTGACTAATTACGTCACGTTAATGACGTTAATTTTATAATAAAACTATTGTGTTGTTTAATTTACTAAATTTGACATACTTATTGAAGTAAGATTTGTACGTCAGAGTACATTATAACATATAGAATCTTATCATTGCATCTGTAATTTGTCGGATTACAAGGTACTCTTTTGTAAAAAATTCCGGACTATAGGGGGTCTTAGGCAGTACTCTATAATCCGACAAATTCGATAGTCCGACACTGCCCTGCAAAATGTTTGTCGGATTACCGGGGGTCCACTGTATTTCTATTCCTAACTTCGCGAGAACAGACCCATGTTCCGAGATGAAAAGTAATCATGATGTTAGACCGTAGACCAGGTACACTTACCTACCTATATTTGTACTTAATTTTTTACTGACGAGACTTATTTGGTAAAGAAACTTAGAAAATATGAATAATAATAGGAATAGGAATATAAAATATTAATAGGAAATATTAACGTAAAGTATTTTTGGTATTAAATGTTAATAAATTTTTAAATTATTATCATTTTGTGTCTGCCTTATTTTTAATTTACAAATAACGAAAGACAGTAACTTACACCTTGTTTACTAAATAGGACTCGTAAAAACACAGTAAGTACTAAGTTAAATACGCTATTAAATAAATCTTTCTAGTGATTT
Organism: Thymelicus lineola; assembly: GCA_963932265.1. Taxonomy (NCBI): domain Eukaryota; kingdom Metazoa; phylum Arthropoda; class Insecta; order Lepidoptera; family Hesperiidae; genus Thymelicus; species Thymelicus lineola. The sequence goes on along the minus strand of OZ010699.1, from coordinate 4,926,504 downwards.
CCGCATATTGAGTAAACAAATAGATATAACTAATTCCAAAATGCAAAATTCCAAATTAGTTTTGCCTTCTTCGGTATCGATAAAATCTCTACCAAAATTTAAAAAATATATATATAAATGTATCAAGGACCACTCTTGTCATTTAATTTTGAAGGCATGATAATCTTAGATCAAAAGCTGTTTTCGAAGAGGAGGAAATTATTGCGAAATATTGAACAATTACCTAGAGGTTGCCTAAAAAGCCACACTAATGTTAAAACGCTGAGATTAATCATTAATTTTCATTATTGCAATATTTATATCCGATATTTTTATCTACAAACCGTTTAAAACTATAAAGTTTGAGCACATAATATTACCTATATAGTACCATGTTTAAATACAATTATTATACGCATGACTAATAAAATTATAATCGAATTAAATGTATTTATTGTATTACGTTACGTTATACAATGTACGTTACATTGAATTAAACTAAATTCTTAACCAATGGAGATTTATTCCGTGACTGGAATATAGTATATAAACTCAGCCATAATAAGTTATAAATCCACTAGTAGATACATTATTTAAATTAACGGTTATAAAATAAAAATAAAAAACGCACCAATGCCAATCCATTCGCAACTCGAAGAATAAAGTTCATTAAACACAGAATAGTCACACAAAAACACAAAAGGAACTTCATTGTGGTTTCGAAAAAAAAACTAAAAACACATTAGATTAAATTACTGGCAATTCCACCGAGAAAAAAAAAACAAACAAAAAAAACAAAACAAAATAAGCGGCTTGGCTGGCCCGCGTAGCCAAGACAAGTGAGTTGAGTCAAGTGAGATCGCGTGAGGGCTGAAGGGTCCACCTGACCAACCTTGGCCGTCAAGGCTCAGTGACTTGCATATCCATTCTTGAATAACTTATTAGCATTAAAAGTCAATGGTAGTAAAAAGCTCCATTATTAAATCACACCGCGAATACCGCGAGAGATAATTAATTTAGCGTTTTTGCTCTACCAGCTCTACCTTACGTACGAAATTACGCCTAACACAAATGAAATTATTATAGACTAGGAAATCGTCCTCGCTTCGCTTCAGGAAAAGTAGTAAAATATATATATATAATATATAGCCTATGTTACCCGGGGATAGTGTAGCTTCCCAACAGTGAAAGAATTTTTCAAATCGGTTCGGTAGTTTCGGAGCGTATTCAATGCAAACAATCAAATCTTTCCTCTTTATAATATTAGTATAGATTATAGATAACCGTCAGTTACAAAGCAAAAGATAGATAATTAGTTATTATATATCTAACATATTTTACATATACATACTATGTAGAACATATTTTTTTTTATATCTTACTACAATCCTACCTGATGGTAAGTGGCGATGAAGTCATAATGCTACCTACTTACATACACCGCATTTTCACCGGCTTATTCGACTTGATGTTTGTACTTTTTAAAACTATTTTACTACATATGAATTAAATTAATACTAACTTGGATCTTTTATAAGAATTATATCATTGCCGTCCTTGCCTAAGTTCTAACCTAAAAAAATTAAATGTGCTTGAGAAACTGTCTGTGACGGTCGTCGCTCAGGTCGTCGTCATATTAATATTTTCTGGGTAACCCTTATGGGTTATAAAGAATGTTATTATTCTTTACACTTACCTGAGCGTGTCCATATCCTGGTATCCTGACATAATAAGTTAATATAAAAAATAAAACAGAACAAAAGTTACGAGACAAGACTCTAACAGGCATTACAAATAAGTAGTAGACAATCAGGAAAATGGAATTATACTGATATTTAAAATTAAAATTCAATCGTATGAGACGTTAACTTGTCAAGATAATAATTCCAAATAGGCAGGTTTCCACTTGACTTAGGCATATAATCAAGTGATTTTTATTCATTATGTAAACTTTAAGAGGAAAATAAAGTTGAATATCCCACAACGTTTTTGTATTCCATTTCAAACTAGTTTATTAGGTCAATCATTATTCATTAGATACCATCATCCGTTCCATTTTTCAATTTTATGTGGGCTCCGCGCAATATGTTTTCTTTTTTTTAATAACGCTTCACACATAAAGCCCTACACTAGGATTCCCTGTGTTGTGGGTACCATGGACATAAAGACAAGATCACACACACCCAGACCGAGAACAGAAATTGAAACTCATTCTTCTTTCTTCCATACTTCCCTATCAGCCGTCATCTCTACCCTTATACTCTTATCTTTCACAATATCATCGCCCACTCAATCCATCCATCTTTTCTTTGAACGGCCAAAGAAAATGAGGGATGACCTCATCCCTTGCATCCATCCACATTCATATCCACAACTCTTCTCATTACCTGCGTTTCCTCTCGGCTCATCAAATGCCCGTAATACAACATTCAGTTCCTTTTCAACTTTTATATTATTTGTGCCACTTTCATGCTTCCTTTAAAATACTAATTTCTCACTTTATTGGAGTTTAACTCTTTTAGAATCGATTTTCACATTTAAGCCCGCGGTATGAAAAATTTATGAGGAGTAAAATCAAACTTTCTCCGTTACGTTATGCGTTATATACAATATGTAATTCGTAACATATAATCTAGATGGCGTTTATTTATTTATTTAGTCTTTATGGTACCATACAAATGTATAAGAACAAAAGGCGAACTTAATGCTAAAAGCATTCTCTGCCAGTCAACCTTTGGGCAGTGGGAAAAGAACGAAGGCGGTCACATAAATATAAACTAAAATAAATATGAATTGCAAGAGAAACAGTTTACTATAATATAATACTGCTTGCGAAGCTATGGGTCATGGGTCGCAGATTCGATTTCCAATCGGGACCATTGAAGTGTAATGTAATAGAACAGACATCTCGAGCAAAATGTGTGTCCTGCCGGGAGATTCTATTTTCAAAATTGAGCCCCCGTTCTCCTGTCAAAATCGAACGTAACCATTAAAAATTGAAGCCCATTGGCGCCAATTGATTGGGACATACATCGTGTTCGCGGTGTCGCGGTCGGTTTTATACGCTAGTAATTATACTTCAATGACCGGGACAGATATTATGTAAAACCGCAGCACTCCAGTAGTGCATCGCGGTAGTGCCACGAGTATTTCACCGATATACCTACCTACCAGGGCGTTTTTTGAGGAATCTAATTTTTAAAATCCTAACTAATTTAAACTACAACTCTACTCTCGCTGTGAATTTTTATTCCCAACTAACTGTGCGTCGCGATTTCACCCGCGTTAATTTGTGGAAAAAACTAACTACTAAAATATATAGCCTATAGCCTTCCTCGATAAATAATAATATACTATCAAACACAAAAAGATTTTTTTAATTCGAACTAGCAGTTCCTGAGATTAGCGCGTTCAATCAAACAAACTCGAAAGAAAAAACGAAAGGATTTTTTTGAGCACAGTAGAAGATTCCTGTCAAGTGCGAAGTTGCAAAATCCTTCCCTCCTGCTGATAATTAGTGTTTTGAAAGTTAGTTTAGATGACATAGCTATTACAGAATTGGAGCATGAAGGAGAGTTCTACATAATTTAACTTGCTTTGTTCGTTACTTTGTTAGCATGACATTATGTGTATGGGTCAAATCTTGAAAGCTAAATTATTAGAACCATTACCATACTATTACTTCCTGTCATCCTACGGAGGTGAAATTTTACATGTTGCTTTGTTATGATAAAGGTTATCTGATAGGGTAAAGCGCAGACTTGGCTCCAAATAGGGCTACAAGATGAAAAAATTAAAAATCCGGAGAAAAGGCCTGATTTCCATTGAATAAAATTTTCCAAGATAAAATTGATTAAGTACCTAGTTACTAGGATAAATATGTATTGATTTTAACTGTGCAAAGTAATTACCAGAGGAAGATTAATTATTTTTAATTTGTTTAACAATGTAAGCTGTATTATTGAAATTTCAAAAAATCCACAAATTTCATGAGATTTGCAAAATCCAGCCGCAACCCTGAGAAGAGTCCAAAAATACTGAGATCTCAGGACAAATCCTGAGATAACCCTAGCTCAATAGCATAAACACAAAATTTTAAAAGCTTGTTTTTAAAACACTTTATTAGGATATTTATGGCGATTTTTTAAATTGTCTCAAAAAGATAAAGCAATAAAAAAATGTTGTCTTAATCATTCAATAGGGTCTTCAAAAATACATTTCAATTTTTAATTTTCGCGCGTAATTTGACGAAACGCCAGACATCACAGGTTTGACGTGACATCAATGACATCATGTAAACCGCGGATGTAAACCTTGTAAACATACAAAGTGACATATAAATAATATTATAACATGATTATAACCGGTGTATTATAATGATGTTGGCAGTTATTTCAGTGTCACACACACTGAAACTAACATTTTTCAACTGCATTGCCTAAATTATCTCATCTATTTTGATTTTTTTTCTATAGTGAAATACCTTGAAAACATAAAACCAATTATCTTTGCGTAAAACGCAACCGCTGACATCTGTCAACAGCTCTATTGTCAAGTCGTGACAGTGACTGGTGACGTTACAATTTGGCAATTTTGACATTGATTATTGTCAATGTCAATTCAAATAATTTGTCAAATTGTCACTCATGTTCAAGAACTTCAAGTAGGGTTCGAAGTATCGGCCTCTGGTATCGATACCGAGTACTCGTGTGGTATCGACGGGTATGGTATCGATACCAAAAAAGTATCGGTACTGAAGTATCGATACTACTCAGTATCGAGTATCGAGTACTCGAGTACCACAGTCAGATCACAGCTAAAAAAAAAAAAAAGAAAATGTGTGCAATTCACACGTGGTAGAAGTGAAACTTTCCAAAATTTTGGTTTCAAGATAATGAGATGAAAAAGCAATAAATCGAATCTTAAAGCAATAAATCGAAGCGCCATCTATGAATACAACTTAGCACTTTTTAAAAATCTATCTAGCAATAAAACGAATGTTCTATCTTATTCCTTGCGCCATCTATGAATATAACTTAGCATTTTTACTGTCTGTATAATCGGTCGGCCGATCGACAGAATGAAAGAATGAAATTCTTAATTTTTGTTGATAAATTCTTTGAAAATATTTAAAAGAGCATTTGAAAGTATTTAAAAACAGTATAAAAATAAAACTAAAAAAAAAAGAAATACTGAGAGACGCGAACCTGCGCATCAGGTATTGTGTATCTATGTCCTGACCATTGAGCTACGGAGAAGAAAAAGTCAAAGACGAAATTAGCGATTATATAATCTTACCTGTCGTTGCATCCGGTTTGAAATCACTAACGATTCTAAAGAAGTTTCACTTCAAAAAAGGTCGTCGACAGTGAATTTCTGTTTAGTCCGAGCGCTAAAACGGGCCGCAGTTGATCTTTTTCCATATGAAAATACTGAAAAGTACTCAGTATTTTAAAAGTACTCGATACCGACGTTTCATATGAGTACTTGCGAGTAATTACCAGGTACGAGTATCGAGTACTCAGTATCGAGTATCGCGATCAAAAGTATCGATACCTACTCAGTATCGAAAGTATCGTTCGAACCCTAACTTCAAGAAATGTTTTCGCCGACCGAACGGAAAAAATAATTCTTTTAACTATAATTAACCAATTAATTAAAAATAAGTGTACGGTAATACTGCATGTTGAACTACACAAACATACAGAAATGTCACTAGATAGCAAAGAAACCTTGATTGATTTCAGGGTAAGGATTATTTGTATTTAAAAACTGAATGCATGCTGTGTTGCTATAAAGATAATCTTTAGAATCCAAATCCAAGACAACATGTCTTACTTTCTTCCAAACTTTATTATACACAGAACAATTGCGTACCTGGACGTATGAAACCATACCAAGATTTTTAAATTACCACTTATTAAATTACTGTTTTTAAAGTAAACTGGTAACAGATGTTTCATGTTAATGCCGTCAATAATTCTTATAGGGGAATTCCCATTTACTGTGAGATTTGAGTAATCTTAAATTTATGGTATATAACATTCCATTCGGGCAAGCCATCTACTAAACTTAAACCGAAATAAACATTTAAACTGCCCACAAAATATTATATTCTACTGCTTAATTTATACTTCCATTTTCAATTCAAAATAATAACTTTTTCAGGCTCAAATCCCTCCAATCACTGAAGACTTTGATGAACGAGTGAAGAGTTACCTGCTAAAGCCAGAAAGGTTGGCCATTCACCAATGGGAGAGATCACAAAATCACTGGAAACCACAACATGATTTGCACTCCCTTTACCTAATTGATGATGAAGAAACCATATTTGAAACAACTCTTATGGTAAATGTTTTTTTTTTGGAAATAGCCAACAAACAAACTGATGATCCACCTGATGGTAAGTGGCTATAGTGGACATCAGCAACATCAAAGATATTACTGACGCATTGCTGGCCAAGAGAGAAGAAAAACAGAAAAATTAGAATTAGCACGTTCGCGTGAGCAACCTCGAAGCTGATTCATATCCCAAACAAACTTTAGCAATGTCTAAAGATGTCCCGCTGTAAAATGTTACATAGCGGCGGTGTAAACTATAAGAATCATCTCTATTGCAGTGCAAAAAAGACTTGCCACAGGAGTTTGTTCTTATAGCCAACAACCTAAGTAAGGCGTTCCACTGAAATAGGTATGACTGTTTAAAGGACGTCAAGTGACGTTGCACCCTTTCACATTTAAATCAAAACGGCGTCGTATAACGTAGCTCACGTGAATGTGTTAAGTCAGTAAAATTAAGTCTAAATACAGGTACCCCTGAAGGGCCTGAAGCAACTTTATGTCATGTGTCTATTGTAACGTACGATTTGTACATCGCCCGTTACATGGAACCATTATTATTGTTTTGCAATAAAAATTAATTTAACTTTTCATATTACCACAGACTACTTATTCATTCACCTGTTTGACATGTTTGCCATGGATTAATAACTTCTAAATTTGACGTTGCTTATTTAGTCGTGATATTGGGACTGGACCCCAACCAGATAACTTAACTTGTTCTTAATTCAATTTATTTAATTTCAATATAAATATAAATTTGATAGTGGTGTTTTTGGAAATAAAACTACTTATAAGACTTAATTGTTTATTTATTTTACGAAATTTATTTAATTATGTTTGGTAGAACATATCATAGACATTGCCATATTTAAAAATTTCTTACTCTGTGCAATTTTGCATAGACTTTACGTATCTATGACACAAGCGTCCATATTCCTTTTTCTCTTTGGCTCTTGCCGCCGATAAAACGCGTCAAAACCAATAATTTGTTATTTTGGAGATTTCCTTTAGAAGTTTTTTCCAAATTCGTTATTTTGGGCTAATAGTACGTTACCGCGTCCTGGTCATGATGGGGGCGATGTATTTCCCTTGTAGCATGTAAATGCACCGGCGTCGGATGACGACCACAATGTTACGTAACTGGAAAGCGCTATAAGCGGTAAGATTTTTCTTATTTATTGATATTCCTATTAGAAATTGATATAGTAAAGCATTTTGCAATGCATTTACATGAGAATAACGTATAGGTATTCGTTGTTCCAGCTTTTCCCTGTTACTTAAAATTTTCCCTTTCTTTTTTTTCCAACTTACCTTCCTATAACAAACTTAATTGAATATGGATGTTTATATCCTTTTCGTGTATTTCCCTGCGGTGTTCCACACTGGACCCGTGGTTTAATCATCACTTTAGTGATGTTTTCATTTAATTTCCACTGATATTTCCATATTTTTTTTCCTTACTTCGCTTTCCGCGAGTAAGTTTTTTTTCCATAATGGTTTTCTTGACTTTTTGATGTCAATCCATTATCTCATTCCTTATTGAGGGCGGAATATTCCTTCCTACCCGTCTACCTTTCGAGCCTGGACTATGAACTCAAGATGAGGAGACCCTTACCTTGAAGCATACCGTAGCAGTGACGAGGCAGCCTTGCAGTCCACTGTTAGGAGGGGATTCTCATGGAGAGGACGTGCCCTAATTTTGACTAAGTACTTCTGTTATACAGGTACATGCTTGTGATATTTTTCTACCATACAATACAACTTTTACGGACAATTTAGAATGTTTATAACTTTGTATACTTTTGCAATGTTCCTGTATTTATAATGATTCAATGCAAAGTCTTGTTTTGAAGAAATAAAAGTCTGTTTGGTACTTATATTATTTTATTTCACTCCTCAGCAAAATATCATGATTAATATTTAGTTTTACATACAACACTGCAGTATAAAGCCCGCTTTGAGATTAATAGTTCAATGTTTTATCCGGCCCTTGTTTTCGTACGGTGTGCCAGCAGTATACAATAATGGCGCCGACGAACAGGGACTGATTTTTAGACCGACCTGATTTGTTCGGACTGACTTAACCTATACTTACCTATACTTTTGTTAACCTTTTTGGTAAAATACATACTCAGTGTTGTTACTTTGTTTACATACATGATATATTGTTGAGACTTAATTTTACTTGGCTATTTATTTGTTTTACAAGTAAAAGTTGTATGGTGTTTTGTATAATTTCCTTTCTATATTGTTTATTGAACAATTATTTTGGTGTATACCTACTTGTTTTGTTTCAACATAGAAAAGTACTTACTTGTTTTCATGAAAGTTTGTGAATAACACACTTGGTGTTTATTTGAGGAATTTGAAGTTAACTATATTTGCTATTTGAATTGGTAATATTGGAAATAAAGTTAAAGAGTAATATTTAATTTAGTAACATCATTAACATTAATTATTAACTTTGTTGTAATTTGAGAATATTAAATATCATAATAGTATTAATGAAAGTTGCTCTTTCATTTTGAAGTTGTTGGTTATTAAAGTAAATAATTTAATGTAGTAATATTAACATACAGTTATATAAAATTAAATTGAATTAACTTGTTATTGTTATAATTTAGTTTAAAGTTTTGTTATTGTTGGTGAATAGAGTTACATATTAATATTGGTTAAGATGGAGGGTACAGCCTCTGTTTCTAAGTCTGACAAGGAATCTATAAATATGCCTACGACCAGCCATGAACAAGAACCTGCACCTAATGTGTCTTTTCCAGTGCATGTTCAGACTCAGAATCAGGATGTGTTCGGCCCAGATGATAATATGATAACGTTAGATAATGTGACAACAACACCACAATCAAGACTAGTTTTGAACAACAATTCAACTGCCTTAGATTCAACTTTACCCGTTGCAAACTATTACTTGAGTAAAAACATTTTAACTTTTCAGAACTTAATTTTATTTAACTTTTAATGGTAAAACATGTCCAATGGAAATATTTTATAACACATTATATACTCCTCAGAATAACCCAGTAGAGAGATTCAACAAAACTATAGAAACTTGTATTTCATGTTATGTTGAGGCTGACCATCGGACTTGGTCTGGGTACTTACCCCATGTCCAAGCTGCTATTAACAGCACTATTAATTTAGTTACAGGTTATACACCAAATTTTCTTATGTTTGGAAGGGAAATTATTTTAGACGGCTCATTATGTAAATTTTCTTCAATTTCTGATCCTTCAGAATTGGTTATTAGTAGTCGTTCAGACTATTCTTCTTTACTTTCAACTTTGGAAGATATTTTTAGGAAAACAGTGGAAAATTTAGTTAAAAGTTATAGGAAGAATTCTATTTACTATAATGCAAAGAGAAAAAGCATTTCTTATAATGTTGGAGATACTGTATGGAGACGTAACTTCGTGCAGTCCAATGCATCTTACTTCTTTTCATCTAAGTTAGCACCTAAATTTATTAAAAGTAAAATTATAGATAAAATTTCTGATAACGTTTATTTATTAAAAGATTTTGATAGGAGTAGTAGAGGTAGATATCATGTAAAAGATATAGTTAAAATTTAATATTTATTTGGTTTATTTGGATATATAAAATTATACTTACCAACTTGTTTCTATTTACTGGCAAAGGTAAAGGTGGTTATGTATGTGGAGGAATTTTGCGTGATGTATGAGTGGTGCTACAATAGGAAGGTGATGTATGCTAGGAGACCTAGGTTAGTAAATGTACTTAGAAACTATTTATACATACTCTACTTAATTTGGAACTCTAAATTTATATAAAGAAAAGAAGTTAGTGCCCACAATGTTATAAGGACTCATATTTTGTTATTTATCCCCAATTTTTTTTTTTTGTCCCCTCACTAATTTGTACAATTTATTAGTATTTTTTTTTTATTGGTAGAGGTGGATTTTTTTTTATTACCTATTTCTAGGTTTTATTTTGTTTTGTTGTACACTATTAGTTAGCTTCTACTTAGAAGTATTTCTTTTTAAGCTTAGCATTTATTTAGTTTTTACGTCCTACTTTAAGTACTAGAATTCCTAGGACCTGGACATGACATTTTGAGTTGTACAACTAAACCTCTTTTCCCTAAAGATTTTTACATCTTAAGGGTGACTTTTTGTTGTGTGTGAAACACCACACTTTCTTTTGTTGTGTGTGAAACACCACACTTTCTTTTGTTGTGTGTGAAACACCACACTCTCTTTTCCCTATAGATTATTTACATCTTGTGGGTGACTTTTTTTGCTAACATTAATTAGCACCTTTTTTTTTATTCACTTTCGTGGATACTTTCCTGGCATGCCATATACATTTGACATGTACGGGGTTGCTTTGTTGGGTTTGTCATTACATAGCGAATGCTCACTGTTTTGACCGGTTGCATACCAAACATAGCATTTTTCTTTTGTTTCTTTTGTGTGTATTTATATGACACAACTTTTAAATCTATTCTTATAGGGTCTTGGTTTGTTAGTGTAAAGCGAGGGTGCTGTTACATTAACCAGGTGCATACTAAGTCCTATATTTTGGTTTTGTAGAGTAGGAGTTTATTTTGAAGATTGAGTAGGAGTTTGTTTTGAGATGTAGAAGGAGTTTTGTAGGATTACAGTTTGTTAATGTAAGGCGAGGGTGCTATTACGTTAACCGGTTGCATACTGAATCCTATGTTAGTTTAGTATTTTGATGTAGAGTGGGAGTTAGTTTTTTTTTGGGATTTTCAACCCAATTTGGATACTTGGATTGGTTTGTTGTTGCAAAGCGAGGGTGCTTATTGCGATAACCGGTAGCATACTAGTCCAGTATATATTTTTTTTGATGATACTTGTTATCGACTTATTATCGATCTCTTATCGGTTTGTTATCGACTTTCCATCGATTTCTCATTATCTTGTCATCAATTTATTTTTCTAATTTTTGTAACAACTTAGATAAACTTGTTACTGTTCCATTTTGTAGGGTTGTCACCATAGCATGTTATAGGGTTGTCAACACTTATAAAAAAAAAATTTTTTTTTTTTTGCTAGAAAAGGGGGAAATGTAACGTACGATTTGTACATCGCCCGTTACATGGAACCATTATTATTGTTTTGCAATAAAAATTAATTTAACTTTTCATATTACCACAGACTACTTATTCATTCACCCGTTTGACATGTTTGCCATGGATTAATAACTTCTAAATTTGACGTTGCTTATTTAGTCGTGATATTGGGACTGGACCCCAACCAGATAACTTAACTTGTTCTTAATTCAATTTATTTAATTTCAATATAAATATAAATTTGATAGTGGTGTTTTTGGAAATAAAACTACTTATAAGACTTAATTGTTTATTTATTTTACGAAATTTATTTAATTATGTTTGGTAGAACATATCATAGACATTGCCATATTTAAAAATTTCTTACTCTGTGCAATTTTGCATAGACTTTACGTATCTATGACACAAGCGTCCATATTCCTTTTTCTCTTTGGCTCTTGACGCCGATAAAACGCGTCAAAACCAATAATTTGTTATTTTGGAGATTTCCTTTAGAAGTTTTTTCCAAATTCGTTATTTTGGGCTAATAGTACGTTACCGCGTCCTGGTCATGATGGGGGCGATGTATTTCCCTTGTAGCATGTAAATGCACCGGCGTCGGATGACGACCACAATGTTACGTAACTGGAAAGCGCTATAAGCGGTAAGATTTTTCTTATTTATTGATATTCCTATTAGAAATTGATATAGTAAAGCATTTTGCAATGCATTTACATGAGAATAACGTATAGGTATTCGTTGTTCCAGCTTTTCCCTGTTACTTAAAATTTTCCCTTTCTTTTTTTTCCAACTTACCTTCCTATAACAAACTTAATTGAATATGGATGTTTATATCCTTTTCGTGTATTTCCCTGCGGTGTTCCACACTGGACCCGTGGTTTAATCATCACTTTAGTGATGTTTTCATTTAATTTCCACTGATATTTCCATATTTTTTTTCCTTACTTCGCTTTCCGCGAGTAAGTTTTTTTTCCATAATGGTTTTCTTGACTTTTTGATGTCAATCCATTATCTCATTCCTTATTGAGGGCGGAATATTCCTTCCTACCCGTCTACCTTTCGAGCCTGGACTATGAACTCAAGATGAGGAGACCCTTACCTTGAAGCATACCGTAGCAGTGACGAGGCAGCCTTGCAGTCCACTGTTAGGAGGGGATTCTCATGGAGAAGACGTGCCCTAATTTTGACTAAGTACTTCTGTTATACAGGTACATGCTTGTGATATTTTTCTACCATACAATACAACTTTTACGGACAATTTAGAATGTTTATAACTTTGTATACTTTTGCAATGTTCCTGTATTTATAATGATTCAATGCAAAGTCTTGTTTTGAAGAAATAAAAGTCTGTTTGGTACTTATATTATTTTATTTCACTCCTCAGCAAAATATCATGATTAATATTTAGTTTTACATACAACACTGCAGTATAAAGCCCGCTTTGAGATTAATAGTTCAATGTTTTATCCGGCTTTGTTATCCGTACTGTGTGGCAGGTGTATGGTCTCCTTGGCGCCCGTATTCCTGGTTTAATTCTTTTCTTATTTAGGAGATCATCGGCTCACTAACATCCGAGCAAAGTTCGCCTACATTCGGGTACACTTCTTTTGGTGGGTTTGTGTTCTATTTATTTTTCTAAATGTTACTTTCTTAATATTGTAGCCAAACACAACACCCCTTTCCTTTTCTCTCCCTTATTCATTTATTATTAAACTTCTTTTTTTTATCGGCTACACTATTATACACAAAATCAAATTAAATCTGTCTTGCACTTTGTTATATATACAAACAAGCTTTGTTATATAAGTATAGATTAAATTATATATATTACATTTCAGCATACTCGAGACTTGACCACAGGTGAAATAATCGGTGATGAGGAGATCGACTTACCAATTGAAGATGATGAGGAGAATCTGTCCATGACACGGCCACCGCTGCCTCCAGGACTGGCTACCAGAGGCACTACAATGCAGAACCCGTTTCTTCCAGCTGGGTTTGAGGAAGAACTGTTATCGGTACAAGAAAAAGTAAAGGCAGAGGAGATTTTGCTGGATCTTGATAACAATGAACCGGGAAAATTGTTTGGTGAAGGTAAAATCTTGCTTTCTCCATCTTTTTTACCTTTTAAAAGTCTGTAAAGATGAGCAGTAAAATAAGTTAAATACATGGTGGTTCTCTGTAGGTTTTAGTAGATTTTAGAGTTCGGTTTCTGGATTAGAAAAACCTACATTTGCCTTACAGATACTGTTGTATCATATTGTGTTCATTAACTTAAATATTAGTGATAGTTTTGCCAAAGTTAATGTTATTAAAGGTGACTATATCAAACCTAAATCTCCATATTGTTTCCTACACTTCTGTTTATTGTAGGAGACCATTCAAACTTGTAAGCTCAGCTATTGGCCTGTATTTCAGAACACCATACTTTTATAACCCACCCTATTCACATTACAAAACAGCAACAATAAAACATCTATCTAATACCTTTAAACATGCAATGTATATTTATATATATTTTTTCGGAATCTCTGAAACGGCTCCAACGGTTTTCCTGAAATTTTGTATGCAGGGGGTTTCGGGGGCGATCTAAGATTCATTTTTAAAAAATGACATCTTATCCGTGTTTTCAGGCAATGAAAAACTGCTACACTAGACTTTTCCTGATAACTATTGGCGAGTAGGAACACTAAAGCTATTTCAGTTGATGGCGTCCGAGCAAAACTCGGTGATCTATGTACTGATTATTTAATGTTTACAGTATTAATGACGTCACCGCCTGGTTCAGATCAAACAGTACTATTTGCTGAAGATGGATTCACCCTGCTTACTGAGGAAGAAAAGAAAGCCAATGAAGAGGCTAGAGAGCTTGAACGCAAGGATATTGAATTACCTGTCAACATCAACATAGAAGAAGTTGTTGATACAAATGCTAATTTAGTAGGTAAGGTTTTTTATTTATGACAGAAATATACATTACACTAGTAACCGCCCTCGAGATGATTCGGTTTTCGTATAGAACCCCAATTTTTTTAATGAAATATAGCCTATGTTACTCAGAAAGAAAAGAGCTTTCTATGTAAGTTTGTTTGTACAAACAAAAAATCTAAACTTTCCTCTTTATAATATCAGTATAGATTACATAAGCTTAAAAAAATATCTGGCTAGTGGCGATAGGCTAGACATTTCTTTCTGAGGACAAATCAGTTCTCATGATAATATTTTTTTTTCTGATTCCGAGATATTGATTTAAAAATTAATTATATGTAGAGGCTGTTAATGAAATGTCTTGGCAAAGTTTCACGGAACATTCCTTTACTATGGTATGTGGTGCACTGACACTGATAAGAAAACTAGTCGAAGTGAAACGATTTAGGGGAAAACATTATCTGTTATTGGAAAATATTATGACTCTAAAATTTTTACGATGTGACACCCAAAAAGCGACATGCTGAAGGTGCATACTAGGTACTAGGCGCACAGCATTCGCTGGAGTTGTTTTGGATCGCTAGAGCGCGCCCGGTCGTGGGAGCGAGCGAGAGGTACGTAGTTGGATTACTAGCTCGTGCCGGGTCGTGGGTGCGAGTGAGAGGTACTTATAAGTCAGAGGTACGTATAACTTTTTATGTGCGTACATAAGTACACACACAAATTTTTTTCAGGATTCTGGACTGACGAAGATGACACCCAAGTGCAAGAGAAACCAAAAGCTAAAGCCGCCAAAGTATCTGAGGTCACTGAAACCGACAATGATGATAATTTTCTTCAGAGTACTATTATACAACCCCCAGTGGAATTGCCAGAGTTGCCGGTTCTCCACATAGGTAATATTGTGATAATTAATGATAGATGTTCTAAAAAATTGTTCATTATACATGACATATTTAAATATAACTTTTCATGCAAATGTACTTCAATAATAAGATTTGCTGTAATCAATGGCCCAATTGATACTTAGTAACTTGAAACTTTCAATTTTATTGGTATAGAGTTCAATAAGCTTCACCAATTCATATTTTTGTAGTTTTTCTATCTTCTTGTAGGGTAGGCATCTTGACATAGGGTACTTATTTTCCTGAAAAACGTGGGCAGAGCCCTAATAGTTTTTTTATACTGTACAGGTGGACCGTCGTTAAAAGTGGGCGTGACTTCCACTGAATGGGCGGAGGTTATTGACGTCACTCAGCCGGTACCAGATTTCAGGGAGAAGATAAAAGAAATGGCGCACGAATTTCCATTTGAACTGGATAATTTTCAGAAACAGGTAAATTTTTGGCCTCATATTGACAAAAGATACGGGAGCTACATAAAACAACAAAACTATCATAAAATCAAAGTGTCTAGAACTGCTATGGGGCATTCCTGCTATCTTGATTTTCCTTAAAAGTTCATTTTACATATCTACATCTTTATTCATCTTCAATTAATAAATAATCGGAAAGTCCAGTTATTTATTACATATAAACATTTCATTGAATTTTTAATTATATTTTCATATTTAATATTTTAGGCCATTCTGAAACTGGAAGAAGGGCATCACGTGTTCGTAGCGGCCCACACATCGGCGGGGAAGACAGTCGTCGCAGAGTACGCCATCGCAATGTCCAGGCGAAACTTTACTAGGTAATGACCATTATGTATTTAATTATTTAATATCATCCACAGCCCATATTCTCCGGTCAAAGTTGTGTTAGCATGTCTCTTTTATGCCCCTGCTATATACGTTGACGTTAATGTTACCAACAGAACTATCGCATATCGGTATCATGTAATGGCATTAAAACGGTCACGCCCCTTTTAACGTGCTAAATGTTGCCCACACCTGTGTAATGTCAGTCTTAATGCGTTAGGACGCATCTGGGGCAGAAACATAACACACTGGTTTCTAAGGATCGGTATGAAAAGGGTGTCAATGGGACGCTATTTTTTTACTGTCTAACTAACATATTCCCTTCCCCCCAGAGCAATCTACACGTCTCCAATCAAAGCGCTATCCAACCAGAAGTACAATGACTTCAACAAGACCTTCGGTGAAGTGGGCCTGTTGACCGGTGACTTGCAGATCAACGCCACCGCCACCTGTCTCGTCATGACCACTGAGATCCTACGCTCCATGCTCTACTGTGGCTCTGACGTCACCAGGGACCTCGAGTTTGTCATATTCGATGAAGTCCACTACATCAATAATGCTGAGGTCGGTTTACAAGTACTTGGTAAATTATCTTTAATATTTTCCTTTTATGGTATTTGTAATTTGGAAATAAGACAGACACAAAGATTGGAGATAGAAAATAATTCAAAGCTAATACCAATTTAAATTAATATTTCATTGACTACGTTGAGTTGACTACGACATGTTAATTTTGAAGATTATTAACTTTGTCACAAGGAATCGCTTCTATTACGGTTTACTTATATCAGGTCAACAAATATGAATACGTGGCAACCAAAGAGCGATTGCAAAGGTGCAAAGTACAGTCGAGAGTTCCTCAGGGATCCATCTTAGGACCTCTTTTGTTTCATATTGTTAACAATGAAATCACAGCGTCCAAAACTCAAGATACCGTCTTCACTGACAATTTCAAATACAATTTAAAACAGACAATGATAACAATACATTACAATCGTCTACAGCGAGGCTACGTGTGGGAGGAGGTGCTGATATTGCTGCCGGCGCACGTGACGATAGTGATGTTAAGTGCGACTGTACCGAATACGCTGCAGTTCGCGGACTGGGTGGGGCGTACCAAGCGGCACAAGGTGTATGTCGTGTCCACGCCCAAGCGACCCGTGCCGTTGTGTCACTACCTTTACACTGGTGAGGCTTGTTAGTGATGTCAGAGTTAGTTTATTATGACGCCTCGTTTAACTGTAATTTTTTATGCAGACGCAAAGAGAGGGGTGTTTGACGGCCAAAGTTTTGGCTGTGTTGTGTATTTACTTATAAAGGATGGCTAAACAGCACTATTCAGGCTGATGTGTCGCTGAGTGCTGTTACGTATGTGTAACGTGTGAGTGGCAGTGTATGTACAGATTAGACATACATAACAGTAAGTAAGGTAAATAAAATGCTGTAAAAATCTGGCGCGCTTTAAGAGTGAATCTTTTGCCTTTTATATTTTATGTGCTATTGTTTTGTTATTGTTGTTGTCACTTTTTCTTAGTTCACGTTCCTTTGTGACAAATGCACAGCGGTACTACGGAAATTTAAAAATTATCCGTTGTTTCTTTCCATGCAAAAGCATTACTCTGCGTTCGTTGCACACTAAACCAAAGATAGTTCTTTAGAGTCCCTCTCAAATGAATATCTTCCAATGTAGGATCTGGTGGCAAGTCAAAGAACGAGCGGTTCTTGGTGCTGGATCAAGAAGGTAACTTCCAGCTCCGTGGGTACAACGAGGCTGTGGCCGCTAAGAAGGCAAGAGAAAATGACTATAAAAAGGGATTCGGGCCAAAAGGTAATAGAAATTTTTTTAAGATTACGTTAATATATACAACATGTTACAAAATACCCCGTAAAAAATATAATTAATTATCAAAGAAAAAAATTTTGTTCTTAAATATTGCGAATGGACTCGTTATAAGGCCCCATTTAACCTCCTTTCGGCTTTACGGGTAGTTTTGTAACACACTGTTTACATTGTGTTTACAGACACATTTTATAGAGTTAAGTTTATAAAACATCGAAGACCGAGCTTTGCTCACATGATACGGTAATCCACGAATCCTACTAATATTATAAATGTGAAAATTTGTATGGATGTTTGTTACTCTTTCACGTAAAAACTACTGAAGGTATTTTCATGAAATTTACCACACGTAGAATATGACCTAGAATAGGATATAGGGTAATTATTATTCCGGAAAACGTGAGCAAAGCCGTGGGCACAGCGTATAACTTGGATCATATTTTTGCAGGTGGTAAAATGTACCAGAATCCTAAAGCCGAGCAGACCATGTGGATAGCTCTCATAGACCACCTGCGAACCAACGACAAACTGCCCGTGGTAGCGTTCACCCTCTCACGGAATAGGTAATTTACTGACAACTTGAGTACTAACGATATGTATTCTGTATGTAATCGACTTTGAAAAAGCATGAGGTTCTCAGTTTGATTCCATTTTTTATGATTGTTTACTCCATTGGAAATGATATAATGTAATATAATACTTTTAAAGTGGTCCCTTATTTTTTAAATTTTCCTGATGGGATTAATGAAGAATTGAGGTAATTCCTCAAATTTTATACAACGATTTTGATATACTTTTTTCCAAGATAGTTGCCTTGATGTCGCGATTAGCCACACTAAAGAGCACTACCGTGACAAAACCGAAGAACTGCGCCATTTTTGACCCACCATCGTGGTTCGTCCATTTAATTTTACTTTAACGTGTGTGCCAGTTATTATAATCGAAATTTTAACAAAAAAGAACCGACTTCAAATCAAGTACATCCAATAAAAAAAGAATCGTCGAAATCGGTTGGATATTGAGTTATTCGTCCATTTATCACGCACATACTTAATGCAAATTTAAGACATATGCTTTTGACATGGATGCCATTGTCAGATCTCGATCAAATTTATGTGGGACCACACGACAAGCACCAGCTTTTGATTAAAAAAAGAATCATCAAAATTGGTTCACCCAGCCCAAAGTTCTGAGATAACAAACATAAAAAAAAAATACAATTGAATTGAGAACCTCCTCCTTTTTTTGAAGTCGGTTAATTAATTTCAGATGCGATCAAAACGCAGCGAACCTGATGTCGGTAGACCTCACCACTGGTAAAGAGAAGAGTCACATCCGCTCCTTCTTCAACCGCTGCTTGCAGAGACTGAAGGAACCGGACAGAAAACTACCTCAGGTCCTTGATAATATCAACTTTCTATATTTTATAGACATAAACATCCATTCGCTCTTTTTCTTCTCTCTTTCATGGCCGGCAACGCATCAGTGATGCCTTTAGTGTTGTTGATGTCCGTGGGTGATGATAGCCATATTTCCATAAAAACATCCTAGTTTTTTTAAAGTACATTGTATCTGTATTTTATAGTAAACAAAATTACATACTTGATTTAAAAGTAAAATATAAAGTATTTAAAATTTAAATATGAAATTCTTACTTATTTATAATACATATTTTATTTTTAGATTGTTCGCTTGCAACGAGTCTTAGAAAACGGAATTGGTGTTCACCACAGTGGTATACTGCCGCTGTTGAAAGAAATAGTCGAAATGTTATTCCAGACTGGCCATGTAAGTTGTTGCTAATGTAAATAAATGTATGTTAAAAATCAATTAATTTATGTAATTAAAAAGTGGTCTTAAAATACTTTGAACTTAAAATATACTTAGTTATACACATATTGTTAAATTAGTGAAAATAGCCTTGGAAATAAAATTTCCAGGGAAAATAAGTACCCTCTACCCTATTCCAGTTCATGGTCTGCCTTTCAGGTGGTGTGCTAATTTTCATGAAAATCTGTTTAGTTTTTATTTGCGTGAAAGAATAACAAACATTCAAATGAAACAAACTTTCACATGTATAACAAATTTATTTTTAACTCTACACACTCATAGCCCCACAATAGGATTCCTTGTGTCGTGGGTGCTATGGCCAACATGCTTTGAAAGAAACGAAATGTGTACTGGATACACATAATAGAAGTGAAACTTCAACGGACAAGTGAAATTCAATAAAATTTTGTTTAAAAAATTTTTCAAGAAAAAACATTCCAAAAAAATATTTAAAAGAAAAATTTTCAAAAAAATATTCCAAAAAATATATTTAAAAAATTAATATTTAAATTACTTGAAACGTATTTATATTTATTTTATTTTTTTTTTTATTTTTTTATTTTTTTTTATGCGATATATCGTCTACCCCCTCCACGCGGCCGTAACACTTTTTCGTGACAGAAAAATCGTAATATCCCATCTATATAGAAGTTTTACTTCAATAATCATACAATATTCCTACTATAATTTTACAAATGACATACATACATAATACCTCTTATATCCAGGTAAAGATCCTGTTCGCGACGGAGACGTTCGCGATGGGCGTGAACATGCCGGCGCGCACCGTCATCTTCGACGAGATCACCAAGTTCGACGGAGTTGCGTCGCGCACGCTCGTGCCCGCAGAGTACATACAGATGGCGGGCCGCGCGGGGAGGAGGGGTATGTGTTGTTATTGTTAGGGTTCCTTTATTTATTTATTTATTTATACACTTTATTATACCCTTATAACTAAGTGGTACAAAAGGTGGACTTAATGCTACAAGCATTCTCTGCCAGTCGACCTTTGGTTTAAACCACGGAACACAGAGACAAGAGGTGGAAATGGTATAAGTGTTGATTAGTATGGGAACCGTTCTAGCCAAAAAAACACAAGTAAATGGATAATCTTATTACTTACAACTCAGAAACTTACATTTTGATTGGTTGTCAGTTGTCAACTACGAATAGTCCGAGAAACCTGCTATTTATGTTTGAAAATTCACTTTAATATTTGATGTTAATTCTTATTTTTCAATGTCATATTCAGTGAACTTAGTACCTTTATCAATTAAGATCATAATACTTTTCAAGTTCTGCTATACCACAGCTATACACCGCTAGATGGCAATATTCTACGTAATAAATAATACTATACTTAACATATAGTAATAAGGTTGACATTGAATTGCAGTTGGTTGTATTACAATGTCAATCTTATTGGAAAATGATTAAATAATTCCGTCTTCTGAACGCTAGATGTCGTGACTGGAATCTAATATCAACCTTAAATGTATAGCGGTAAGTTATATTTTTGGTTAATTAGGCCTAGGGATGTGCGTGGTACTTTTACCGCGTTATCGACAATTATCGATATTTATCGAAACTGGTATACTACAAGGTAATGTTGGTACTTGTTCTTGTACAACTTGTGTGTGTCTATGTGAAAACGTGCTCAAAATTTTGAAAGCTTATATCTATTACAAGGCGTAGACGTGGCCGTAGCTTTTTTATTAACGTTAGCTAACTAAACAGTATGTCGATAAGTGAAATTTCAATGTAGCTCAACGTAGCTTAGCTATAAAAACAATGATGTGAATTAGGATGAATTTCAACCTTAACGTTATACAAAAAAGGTAAAAAAGGATGCCCATAGCCAGTACTTTCAAAAAAATTATTGTGTCACAATGATTTTTGGACAAAAAATTTAATTAAAATATTTCAAGTATATACCGTATTTCCTAAAAAAATCCTCTTTGAGAATAATTTTCTGAAATTAATAAGTAACTTTACTTCCGTTTTACAAAAGAAAACCATTGGGCCATTTATGTTTGGATAAGGGCCAATCAGAAATATTTTAAGATCCTTCGGGCCAATAGGTTGCATTGACTCCATTATGATTATGATACAACAAACTAGATGACTTAAGGGGACTGTCAAATGAATTAGAAAATTATTATAATCAGCCAGGAGTAAGTGTTCTGTGATAATACATTATAAACTACATGGCGTTTTGGGACTGTCATGAATTTGAAACTTAAAAGAACGACATTACATACGCAATCGACTTTAATACGCCGGCATAGGCTCCATATTACTGTGAGTTTACTATAACCTAAATTCAAACTAATTTTGTTGAAAATCTCGTATTTCCTACTATTAACACTGATAAAGTTAGTATGT
The DNA here is from genome assembly GCA_963932265.1 of Thymelicus lineola. Taxonomy (NCBI): domain Eukaryota; kingdom Metazoa; phylum Arthropoda; class Insecta; order Lepidoptera; family Hesperiidae; genus Thymelicus; species Thymelicus lineola. The sequence goes on along the minus strand of OZ010699.1, from coordinate 4,904,427 downwards.
GTAATTTATAAAGATAACATAATCAAATAAAGGTATTTTTATCAAGACACAAAAATGTTAAAGTCAGTACAGTCATTTCTCCATACTAAATGGGCATTCTCTTTTTGTTCGACCTACAACGTTTAGTAGTAGAACCAATTGCGCCATCTAGTGTCGCCAAGGAATAGTTTAAACACCTTTATTTTCGTGGAATTATATTTCCTAGCTTTGAAGCTCTCATAGCCAGTCGGATTGCGTCGATCCTAAGCGATCGAAGAAGTTAAGCAACAGCGGGCGCGGTCGGTAGTTGGTTAGGTGACCGCTAGTCCAAAAATTTCTTGAGCGCCTTTGCAATATCCAAACTTACAGCCTTTTTGCTTCTGCCCAGCAATGAGTAAGATATACTAAAAGATCACCAGCTGATCTGCCGTGGCGGAAACCGTATTGACGGTCACTGAAACTATGAATTCTTCTTGTAAAAAAATGCTCTGAGCATGGTACTAGATTTTACTGGGAACCAATTGATCCGCCCAGTAGTTTTAAGCCAGTCTTCTTTTCTCTATGCGTCTTTAGGAAATCTAAGAAGTAACTATAGAAACCAAAATAAGTATAATATTCAAATAATTATTATAATTATTCATAATAATATTATAATATTGACCAAGTTGACTGTTAGAGATTGCAAACTGGCATTAACTATTTATATGTATTAACTATAGGTTATATACGAAGATATTTTCTCTATAAATAGCCATTTAAACCCTAATCAGTCGGCTCTTGGTCGTATAATATTACATCGTAAATAAAATTACAACACACCGATATCGATAAATTTATCCCATCCCTTCCCGAGTAGCAAAGAATGTTTTCAAAGAATGTTCTGGAAAACAATAGTCGAGTAGCAATACCATTTAAAACATAAAAATAACGTTATTGCCGTGTAAATAGAGTAGCTTTTTGATCATAAAAATATATTATTTCCTTTAATTTTATGTTTTGAATTTGAATTAATACAAAATAAATATAAAACTAGGCCTAGCTGTGGGTGGCTGTGGTATGAAACACTGCCATTAAATAAATGCTTAGCTCTGCTATCATTTTTGCACCCAAAATTGCGCAATAAGTCATATTATTATAATTTAAGTCAAATTTTAATTTATGTAATGCACAACCGACGCAGCTCAGTGACAGATATGTTATGCGGGCAAGTAAGCGGAGCTACGCTTACTGTTAGTCGCTGTGCCCCGCCTACTTCGCACTTCCACCTCTTGTCTCTGTGTTCCGTGGTTTAAACAGAGAACAGTGAAGATTTAACTCTTGTACTTTGTACACCAATGAAATAATACAACAACAAGTAAACAAGTGAAGCAGACGTATGAGATACAAAAGGCGGTCTTATCGCTACACAGCGATCTCTTCCAGAAAACCTTAAGATTTTGTTACCTTAAGATCTTGTTTACCTTTCCTTTCCATATGTAAAGTAAAGGGCGATTTTCTGACTGGCTGGCTGTTTGTCTGTCCCTCCGAATGGTTTGTCTGTCTGTCTCTGATGAACATGCAGGCGCGAAAACATAAATACAGAATACAAATCTTCGTTGCGACTTTAAAACCTCTTATGTGTAAAAATCAACCTTTTGAAAAAATCGATAAACTTTTCGTCGTGCACACATGAGAGTTTTTGAGTTCGATAGTGCTTCAAAATGTAGAATCGTAATTGACGGAATTGACGTAAAAAAGTGATTTTGCCAAAAGTGACACGTAAGAAGTCAGACGCAACGATGAAATACAAAATCTTTAGGGTCCCGTCGAGATCATAGTCTACCCAGAACTGTCCCACTAGACTCGGGTCTTCTCTCACAATGTGACGGACACTGCCATAGTATATAGGACTAATTGATAGACTTCACGCACCTTTGAGAACATTCTGGAGAACTCTCAGCTGTCAGGTTTCCTCACGATGTTTTCCTTCACCGAAGCAAGTGTTTATTAATTTCTAATGAATAATTATTTAATTAGGTCCCGTACCTCAAAAGAAATAAATGGCCCGTCTATCTGTCTGTCTCTCTATCAGTTCTTTTTTCTTTTATCCCTCCTTGGTTAGTAACGCGGTGATGTCTTCGGTATATCTTATGTCCATGGACGACGATGGCCAGATACCCTTACACGATGGTTAATGCTCTGCTTGTTTGTTGGGTCATATTTTTTATGGTGTGTTTTTAAATTTTACTCGACAGCCAGGAAGGTTTATGTTTTTAGCGCGTATCTTGTATGTATGTTTGTATTTATGTATGTATGCGTGTAATATTTTTGATTACCTCATATATTCCAAACCGTTGAACAGATTTATGTAATTAAGCTATCGTTAGATTTGTCTTGCTAACCCAAGTGTTCTTAGATAAGTGAAATTAAAAAAAAAAACAAATATGGTGGCTGTGAGATGCCATTGTTTGAAATTTGAAAAAAAAATAAAAAATCGAATAATGCAATATGAATCAATCACTGTCATCCTATCGCTGCCGTACCTTTTGCGCGGACCTATGCGAGGGGTCTGCGGGTCTCAAGGCGAACCTTATTACCCGGGCTTAAACTCGGGAGAACTAAAACCAAAAAATGCAATATGGATATCAAATTAAAGAGCTCACCATAAGGCTTTCAAAATGGTATATCATGGTAGATTTTTTGACAGCAAGCGGGGTTTTTTTTATTATAGTTTTTAAATTTGTACTGGTAATGTGTATTGTGTACAGTTTAGTAATAATGGCATTATTTTGTGCTACATAGTCTCGTCTATAAAAACCAGCTGTGTATTATAATGATTCCTACAGGTCTAGACAAGACGGGTACGGTGATCATTCTGTGCAAGGACGAGGTCCCGGACCAGGTCACCCTGAAGGGCATGATGCTGGGCATCCCCCAGAAACTGTCCTCGCAGTTCAGACTCACCTACGCTATGATACTCAGCCTGCTAAGGTAAGGGTTTTCTGACTTACTCATGGCACGGCAAGGAAAATATACTACGTTTTGGTAACATTTTTATGGCAATTTAACGCACAAAGGTTATTAAGGTTATAAAAGATGTGCTGAGGAGTTTCTTTAGGCTTTTCTTCTCCTCCACGACAAAGCACCTTCCGAAAAGCCAAAAAAAATGACGTGCATAAGTGTATCAGTGATACCTATATGAATAAAATATTTTGACTTTGACTTTGACTTTAAGAAGAAAACAAGGAAAACAGTTATTTAGCACGTAAGTTAAAATAAAATAAGACAGTTATAAAATATTATATATATAGATTTATGTATACCATTTATCCTTACCAGATAACCGTTCTTAATCTATCCACTGTATTTAAGACTACGATGACCAGTAAGGCAGTGACATCTTCCTTCCAAAAACCAACTCTCTTTCCAGAGCAGCAACAGTATCAGTCCTGGGTATGATGCAGCGCTCCTTCCGGGAGGTCAATCAGATCTGTCAGGCGGATAAGAACAGGAAACAGCTGGAGTTGGCTGAGAAGGAGTATGAGAGGAAGTGTAGCACTCCCCTAGCGCCACATCTCGCGCCGTTATCGACATTCTATGACACAGCGTCTGCGTATATTGATGTGTTGAATGAAATAATGCCGATATTACTAAGTCAGGCTAAAGTTGTCAAGGAATTAGTGCCGGGGAAAGTAATTATATTCTCGTCGGGGCCCTATATCAATCAGCTAGGCGTTTTGTTGAATACCAATGGTGAGTGTTGTGTACTGCAGTTAATAATTTCGACTTCAAAAAAGAGTAGGTTTACAATTCGGTTGGTTTTATTTAATATCTGTAACCTCATTTCTCAACCGAAAATTAGAATTTTTTATTTGAAAGGTTTCTAGATTGTTAGCATTAATAATTCAAGAGATCAAGAGAAATTGAGGGATCTCCTCAGATATAATATACAGGTATACAGCGATTTTAATATAATAGATGTAGGATTGAGAATTTGTGAGCAAGCGATGGAAGAATGGAACGTTGGCAGGATATCCGGATGAGTAGGTGAAGTATGAGTGTTAGAAAGGGATGGATGTATGTGAATGAAAGAGAGCGGAGAGAATGGCAAGATGGCGAGATTGCATGGTTAAGACGGAAGACGAAGGACGTAAGCGCAAGGAAAAATTAAATAAAAAGAAGCCAAGTGAAGAAATATCTTTTATTTTTACCACGCCCCACGCCACAATTTGGGGGCTCGTCCGGGATTGAAGAAAAGAAGACGAAAGAGTAACGACGAAGAGGAAAATCAAATCTGCGGCACGTGGTGTGGCAGTTGGCGTGGTTTTGAAAATTTTCCGTGAAGATTGAAGAATGCCGAAGGTAGGCAAGGCGGATGAGGAGCAAGGAGACGCGATGTTTCCATTTGCTGATGCCGAAGAACCTGGTGTGGAGTGCGGACAGCGGTGTGTAGCAGGGAGAGGCATGTTTCAGTATGCTGAGGAGTTGGTACCTAAGTTCAGCGGCAATGATAAAACGTATACCGCTCTCAAATTTGTGCAAGAAATCGAAGACAACGCGGAGATTTTCGGCTGGTCTGAATTACAACGGCTTATAGTGGCTAGGCGGTCACTAATAGGCACGGCGGCCTTATGGCTAAGATCCGAGAAGCCATGTAAAACGTGGGTGAACTTGAAAACCGCTATACTTAAGGAATTTCCAGATACCCTTGATAGTAAAACCGCTCACGAGATGATGTGTGCTCGTAAAAAATCGCCCGGAGAAAGCTGTATTGATTACATGTTGGTAATGAAGGAAATGGGCAAAAGAGGCAAATTACCAGACTATGTGGCCATTAAGTACATTGTAGACGGAATAAGGGACAGTGAGATGAACAAGATAACCCTACACGGCGTGACCACTTACACAGACTTGAAAGAAAAACTTAAAATCTACGAAACCGTCAAATTGAAAATGAAACCGGAGGTGAGTCGTCCTAAAGTGTCGAGATGTTACAATTGTGGAGAATGGGAACATAAGTCGGCGGAGTGTCCTCACAGGAATAACGGGATGAAATGTTTTAAATGTAACCAATTTGGCCATATTGCATCGTCCTGTGGAAAAAATATTCATCAACATGGCGGCGGCGGCGCCGGCGGCGCGGCAAATTCAAGAAAATATCAATTCGGCCAAGATCGGCCCAACTTCGGGAATTTTCGTCGGCACGAAGAAAGTCGAGTTAGCCGAGGAAGACCGACCAATGGTGAGCGTGATGAACGGCAGGTGTACCAACCGCAAGTCGAACGACCGAGACTGGCAATGTTTGGATCGAGCAACTTCACGTCATACGATCGTCAAGTTGGCAGCACTGAAAATGACGCGATGACAAGCCGGCAAGTGGTGGTCGATATGTCAACGTCAAACGTCACGGAAGAATGCGTCAACGCAGATGTAAACAATGTGGAAGTTAGAAAGATTTCTAATTCGAAGCCGGTTGTTGAAATTAAATTGAACGGATTTAAAGTGAATGCGCTTGTCGACACGGGCAGCGATATAAATTTATTAGACGAATCAGTGTACCGCGAATATCTTAAAAACTTTAGCCGTCATAGTGAATTCTTGGTGTTAACTGGACTCGGTAATCAATCGATAAAATCAATAGGAAAGTGTTTAGTGCCTACTTTTATAGACGATACATGTTTTGATGTTACTTTTCATGTGGTGCCTGAGGGTACAATGCCTTATCGTGTTATATTGGGGCAAGAGCTTTTGTCAAATTACACTGTAGTATTTAGTGAAAGGTCTATCCATTTAATAAATAAAGGGGAGGATTGGTTTAGGGATTTAGATTGTGTGGCAAATTGTGATGTTGTTATAGGTAACGCTTGCAGCTCTTCAGTTCGACAAGAGGTTATGCGATGCATCGAAGAGTATCAACCTATGCAAACTAAAGAAGCTCCATTGGAATTGAAGATCATATTGAAAGATGACATACCTGTGGCACATCGTCCACGGCGCATGGCTCTTAAGGAACGAGAAATTGTTGAGCAGCAGGTAAAGGAGTGGCTGGATAAGAAAATCATTCGGGTAAGTTATTCTGAGTACGCTAGCCCAATAGTGTTGGTTAAGAAAAAAGACGGATCTACAAGGGTTTGCATTGATTACAGAGATATAAACAAAAAGATGGTTAAAGACGAGTATCCTTTGCCAATAATAGAAGATTTAATTGATAAATTAACTAATGCCAAATTTTTCAGTGTCCTAGATTTAGAAAATGGTTTCTTTCATTTGAAGGTTAGTGAGGAGTCCATTAAATACACTGCGTTTGTAAGCCATCACGGCCAGTGGGAATTCCTGAAAGCTCCGTTTGGACTCTCGGTTTGTCCAAAATACTTTACTAGGTTTGTGGGTATGATATTCAGAGAATTAGTAGCACAGAACATTATGGCAACCTTTATTGATGACATCATTGTGTACGCCGAGGATGAAGTCCAAGCTTTAAATAATTTAAAACGTGTACTTAAAGTCGCATCTGACTACGGCTTACAGATTAATTGGAAGAAGGCAAATCTGATCACGCGTAGAGTGGAGTACCTAGGACATACGGTTGAAGATGGGACAGTACGGCCATCAGCAGACAAGACCGATGCTGTGGTGAGGTATCCTGAGCCAAAGACTTTCAAACAGCTGCACAGCTTCATCGGATTGACATCTTATTTCCGCAAGTATATTCCAAATTATGCTTTATTAGCGAAGCCGTTGACGGATCTCATGAAAAAAGGTATCAAGTTTACATTTAATGACATTCAAAGACAAGCTTTTCATGTATTGAAGCAGAAGTTGGCTAGTAGTCCAGTTCTATCTTTGTTCAATTCGAGACTCGAGACTGAATTGCATACAGATGCTTCTAGCGTAGCCTATGCTGCGATACTTTTACAAAGATCGCCAACGGGTGAGTTGCATCCTGTACATTACATGAGTAAGAGAACTACAGAATCAGAAAGCAAGTACAGCAGTTATGAGCTTGAGGCTTTAGCAGTGGTCCAAGGTGTCAAAAAGTTTCATCATTATTTATTTGGTATTAAATTTAAGATTGTGACGGATTGTCAAGCCTTTAAAATGACTCTCAAGAAGCGAGATCTAACACCTAAAGTAGCCAGGTGGGTGCTTTTGCTCGACCAATATGATTATGTCATTGAGCATAGGTCTGGCAGTCAGATGAGACACACTGATGCGTTGAGTAGGAATTGTTATGATACAGTAATGGTAATAAACTTACATGATCAAATTCAATATGCACAGGATTGTGATGAAGGATTGAAGGCTATAAAAGAGATACTGCAGGAGCGACCTTATGGGGACTACATCTTGGAAAGAGGATTACTCTACAAAGGTATTGACAAAAAATTAGTGATACCTAAAAGTATGGAGATTGAAATTATAAGAAGAGTACATGAACGGGGACATTTTTCTAAGAAAAAGATGATTGAACTTGTAGGTAAGGATTACTTTATTAAAAATTTAAATAGCAAAATTGAGGAATTTCTTGTGACTTGTATACCATGTCTACTGGCTACAAGAAAAGAAGGACGGCAGGAAGGATTCTTGAATTCTATTGATAAACACAATATTCCATTGCATACTCTGCATTGCGACCATATTGGACCGTTATCACAGACAAAAAAACAATATAACTACATTCTTACTGTAGTTGATGGATTTTCAAAATTTGTTTGGATATTTCCCACTAAAGGCACAACCTCAAAGGAAACTTTAAGTAAACTTTCAATTCATCAGCAGACTTTTGGCAACCCTGCAAGAATTATCACTGATAGGGGTACATCGTTTACCAGTTCAGACTTCAAGGAGTACTGTGAGAGAGAAAATATTGAACATGTAACCATCACAACGGGAGTACCACGTGGTAATGGCCAGGTGGAGAGGATTCATAGAACTATAATTTCTATCCTAACCAAGCTTTGCATTTCAGATCAATCTCTCTGGTATAAGCATGTAAGTCGTCTCCAGCAAGCTTTAAATAGTACTTTTCAGAGAAGCATAAATACTACACCGTTTCAGTTAATGATGGGCGTTAAGATGAAAACTAAAGAAGACATTGAAATATACAATTTATTGCAGCAAGAGAGTATAGACTGTTTTGTTCAAGAAAGAGAAGAATTAAGGCACTCAGCTAAGGAGCAGATCGCAAAAATTCAAGAGGAAAATGCTAAGTCATACAATAGGAAAAGGAAAGAAAGCACTAAGTATCAGGAAGGAGATAGAGTTCTCATCAAAAGGACCCAATTTGGATCTGGACTTAAATTGAAGGAGAAATTTTTGGGGCCATACATTGTCACTAAGGTCAAGAGAAATGATCGTTACGACCTGGAGAAGGTTGACAGCTCTAGGGAGGGGCCAACCAAAACTTCTAGTTCTGCAGATTATATGAAACCATGGCCTGAGTTTCATGATACTCTAGGTGAATAACTTTGTTTCAATTTGTTTTGAAGGTTTATTTTTTATAACTTTCATATTTCATACATACAGACCTTTCTCTATATAAAACTTGCAGTGTAAGTTGTCAAAATAAGTAAATATGTAAAATCTAATGTAAAATCTAATGTAAAACTGTAATATTCTAAGATAATGTGTTAACTTAACATTTTTAGGATTGTAATGTGTAAACAATGTTTTTTCAGTACCATAGTAACTTGAATTAATTAATAATAAGGGGATTTCTAAGGGGTAACTTAAGCATAGTATAATGTTGTTTGTATCATATCTTTTCTGATGATCTGATGTAAGATGTAATGTAATGCAATAATAAGTTGGACAGGTGTCTTAAGTTAATTAGCTTATAAGTTACAAGTTTGTAATTGAGTTTGAAATTTATTTTTAAGTTGGAACTTATTGTAAAATTTACAGTATGTTTGTGTGTGTATGAGGATGTGCTTGGTTTGCTTAAAAATTGTATAGTGTAATATTGTAATGTTGTGTAAGACGAGTGTGACAGTTTTTGAATGAGTTGGTATGCTAGGGTAAGATAGTAGGGCTGGGCTAGAGTCAGCCAGACCCGCAGGATGGCCGAGATGTAGGATTGAGAATTTGTGAGCAAGCGATGGAAGAATGGAACGTTGGCAGGATATCCGGATGAGTAGGTGAAGTATGAGTGTTAGAAAGGGATGGATGTATGTGAATGAAAGAGAGCGGAGAGAATGGCAAGATGGCGAGATTGCATGGTTAAGACGGAAGACGAAGGACGTAAGCGCAAGGAAAAATTAAATAAAAAGAAGCCAAGTGAAGAAATATCTTTTATTTTTACCACGCCCCACGCCACATATATATTTTCGGAAGACTGTTTCTCTGAAGACAGTCACTATTTTTGGTAAAATGTTGATCATTGTTTTTCAATATGCAATAAATTGTCATTTGTAGAATTTTAAAATCTGTTAATATTACTGACGTAGCATCTCTTGGTCTAAACAAGGTATTAGTGTTTTAAAATCGGAAATATAATTAATTATCATCTTATTTGATTAGCAGGTGAAAAATATTTTATTTACTGTATTTTCAGGTCCACGGTTGACTCCTTACAAGATATTAGCGCTAAACACAGCAGAGCGAGAAACGACTGAATATAACTTTGAAGTTGATGAAAATTGGTACCGAGTTCTCAGTTTCTCCGCTCAGTATGATTACATAGGTTTGTTTTTTCTCCCTTTCATCTCTCTGTTTTACCGTAAATAAGATATTAATAGAGTAGGTAGATAATGAGATACATTTTTGTTATGAAGAAGTAGCGTAATGTAAATATGACTACAGCACCAAGCCATTTTTTTATATTTTAGGAACTGAAGAAAGTACAATGGACCACACAATATTATGTATAGCACCAAAGAACGTGATAGCAGTAACCAAAACGAATCTCAAAATTGATCCCAACATCATCATCAAAGATTGGGAGAATAGACAAATACCCAGGTACCTCTCTTTCCCTTAATAAATTAAGAAAACTAGTTTTTGTATGGGCCAGTCTCTATGAAAAGAAAACCGACTTTCCAATGTCTGTGTGTATTTTTTACAAACCACATCTAAATTATTACAAGACCCGTGTGGCGCAATGGTTAATATGTCCTGGGGTTGATTCCCAGGGAGAACGAAATTTAAATGATTGAATTGATGAGTTTGAATTTCTGTTCTCTATGTGTTCTTGTCATTTATTTATTTATTACACTTTATTGTACACCACAATTAACAAGATTCAGTTTAGTAAAATTAACAATATGTGCGTACAAAAGGCCATCTTATCGCTAAATAGCGATCTCTTCCAGGTAACCTTTGTCATTGTGTTTTTCGTGGCACCCACGACACTGTTATATTTCTAGTGTAGAGCTATGAGTGGGTATCGTTATTTTTATTCATTTAATTTATGAATCTTTAAGCAATAGTCAATAGTCAGCATTTATTTTATATTCTATTTTTATTTTTACTTTATATATACAAAATTTTTAAATTAAGATGTTTAAATACATTATTACAATTGATTAAGTACCCATTATATTTTTTTGAAATTGTATTTATGTTATATTTCTTCGTCCACGATGCATGCCGTGGTAACCCATAATTAAGGCAACATTTAATTCTTAAAATATTTGTCTCTTGTATTTTTGTACAGTGGAATCCGTTTATAATGACATCGAAGGGAATTGACAAACACGTCATACAAAGCATTTTTGTGAAAAAAAAACCAACCTTATTTTTTTAGGTAAATAAATACTTATTTTAATAAAGAAACATAGCATATTAAATTAAAATTAAAATTGCACGTAATAAATGCACGTGCGTATGTATATTTTTCATTTTTTGAGATTCAAAACAAATACAAGCCATGTGCCGAACGTCATCGGGAATCAACGAACATTGCCGAAGGTGTAAAGAATCATTTCGCTGAGGTCGGTCACTACAAACGGGCAAAATTTATTAAAAATGGGTCATAATAAGCGACATGTCACTGTAAGCGAAGTCATTATATCCGACTTTGTTAAAAGAATTTTATATGAAAACCAAACTTCGTTTGTAATTACGTCATAATAGGCGGTTGGTCAATATAAGCGGAGTCATAATAAACGGATTCTACTGTATATCTAATGTGTGTCTTGTTGGTTATCCATAAAGCAAAGCAAAGCAACAACCCATTATTGTCCCACTGCTGGGCTCAGGGTCTCCTTTCACAATGTGAGAGGGTATAGGCCATAGTCTACCACGCTGGCCAAGTGCGGATTGGTAGACTTCACACATCTTTGAGAACTTTATGGAGAACTCTCAGATGTGCAGGTTTCCTCACGATGTTTTCCTTCACCGAAGCAAGTGATAATTAACTTCTAATACGCACATAATATTTGAAAATTAGAGGTGCGTGGTTATCTATAAATAAATAAATAACTAAATGAATGAAAAAACATTGTGCTAGGTTCAAAGACGCACCAATAGGGTCGAGTTGTGCGAGCGCAGTGCAAGAGTCGTTACGCTTGTCGCACGCGGTGCGTAGTGGCGCGGTCGCACTCGAGCGGATTAGCCTCACGCAGTCGCTGGCCGTCACCAGCGGGGAGATCCTACACGCGTTGGACAAGATGAGGGCGCTGCAGGTTGGTTTGGGTGACATAACGTTATTTATTTATTGGAACGAAGTTCCTTATCGCGCGTTGTGAAAGGGGGCTAGACAGAAAATTATGACACTTTTTGATTCTTATGAATGACGACACTTTTTTTGAAGTGATTCAGAACGTTTTACAGAGATGGCGCTGTACTGTTCAGAAAGTTTTACAGAGATGGCGCTGTACAACAAAACAATACTTAAATCGAAAGGAACTTCGTTCCATCCGGGTGTCCCTTGACACCTCTCATGTTTTTTTTTATTTATCTTTATTAGATTCACCATTGACTTATCACTATGCATTGATAACTATTGTAAGTAAATTGTTACAATTGATCCATCCAGTGTGATTTGTCATCTAAGGCGTATACAACTTTTATGGTAGTAGCAGCTATACACAGTATTTATATCAAAATCAAGTAATTTTACATTCACAGGAGACTAATTTGTATGGTACCTAATAATTATGATTTTAAAGCTAGACAAACTTACATAATCCAAATAGTTAACAAAATAGAGAAATTAAAACAATTTTAAGTACATATTTTTTAATAAAGAGTTGGGCTAACTAAAGTTATTTGCAACATATTATGTCGATAAATTATCACATTTTCCATGTAGAAGATGTCTACATCGCTATTAGAGTGAATATTGTTGTAATTTTGCATGTTATTTTATTATGTTATTTTGTTATTTTTTATTATTTTATTATGTTATTTTGGATACATAACATTATTTTGTGGATAAATAGGTTATGTTACTGAATGGTTTTTAGCAAGTAGATTTTATTTTCGCGATCTTAACATAGAATGACTTGCAGTGTTTTAATAAAATAAATTTCATTTTTTTAGTTGCAACTAGGACGCGTCCCATAATTAAAAAAAACGAATATAACACTTACCGTGCGTTACATAGAAGAACCGTTATCCATATTATGATACAATTTGTTTTCAATTACTATCAGGTAAATATGTTTTATACACAAACCAATAAACCAATTAATTTTATACAGGCTGAAATAGAAACAGTGAAGAAGGCGACGGACATAGCGAACTTTAAATCGGAGTTCGCGATCGTGTACGAACGTAAGCAATGCGAGCGAACACGCGACAAGTACAAACGACTTCTCTCTTTCGAGAACTTGGCTCTCTACTCCGACTACCAAAGACGACTATTAGTACTCCGAGAGCTGAACTACATAGATGAGCGAGATGGAGTGATCTTGAAGGGTCGAGTAGCTTGCGGGATGGGAACTAATGAGCTGATCATATCTGAGCTGGTATTCCGGAATGTGTTCACTGATAAGAATCCCGCGGAGATAGCAGCTTTACTCAGCTGCTTCGTGTTCCAAGCGAAGACGAACGTAGAACAGAACTTGACAGAGAAACTGGCTGAGGGAGTGAAGACGATCGATCAGATTGAAGCAGAGATATGCGCGATTGAGTCTAAATACATGGTGAGTTTTATTACTAGCTAAACCTAGTAATAACGACAACAGTCCTATTTGAGATGTCAGAGATGTCCATAGGCTGGGAATGGTGGCACCACAAGCATCTTTATTACATAAAAAAGTGTATAGTTTATCGGATAGATGTGAAAATGTATAAAGGGCAAATCTCTTATCTGTAATTAAATAAGGTGGGTCACAATATGACATTATCTTTTAACGAGCAATTCTTGTATATTGTATGTATATTCTCGGAGTCTCGGAAATGGCTCCAACGATTTTCATGAAATTTATTATGCAGGGGGGTTCGGGGGCGATAAATCGATTTAGCTAGGATTCATTTTTAGACGTCGTTTAATCCGCGTTTTCAATGAAAAACTACTAAAATAGACTCTTCCTGACATCTATTGCCGAGTAGCAACAGTAAATCTACTTCAGTAGATGGCGTTGTTAAGCAACACTAAACCCAGCAAAGCTCCGTCATCCAGGTACCTATGATATTATATAACATTTGCAGTTTTTGTATTAATTGTCTTATCTGTCATTTTTTGCCCCAACCATGGAGTATAGAGGTATCCTCCATAGCCCCAACTTCAATAATGAGAGTTCTGATCTTCTGAAATCTGATTTTTAATGTATTAAAATTTTACATGTATTCTCATTTATCCGACGCAGTGTAACAAAGTTTTCCCTTTACATATTAACACAGCTACCAGTGCCGTATTAACCACGTAGCAAGAGTAGCAATTGCTACGGACCCCATGCGAAAGAGGGCCCCGCATGCCGCATATTTAATCCCACTCATCTCTGCCTGGGTGTAATTTTTTGAGTGAAACTGGCAAATAAACATATTGCGTATTGAGCATTTAATTGTTTTTTTAACACTTTTTAAGAACTCACAGTATATCAAGAGCTCTTTGCTTAGTCCGGTACTGACAGCTACATAATTCCAGGTGGAACAATTCGAGAGCCAGGACAGGTTGAACTTCGGCCTCGTGCGCGTCGTGTACGAGTGGGCGCTGGAGAAACCGTTCGCCGAGATCATGGACCTCACTGATGTGCAGGAGGGCATTATCGTACGGTGCATCCAGCAGTTGCATGAGGTAATACTATTTCGTTTTGGCGGTTGACATTTGTTTTGACAGTTGTCATTTGTTCTCTTATTCACTTTTCTAATCATGTTTTTTTCGTGGTTTTTTCGATATTTCAATAGTTTTTCTGCTAGTGTGTTTCAAGTAAGTTTGCAGTTCGCTATAATATTGGTAGCATTGAAATGAATGTTATTAAAATTTTAAAAACCATAATTTAAAATTAAAGGAAATATTAATAGCTTTGTTGTTGAACGTTCATCAAACGAACATCAAGCCAACACAATGAACTAATATACTAAAGTACAATTCGTTCACTGTGTCAACATAATAAAAATCTGCAGACCAATTTGAAACGCACTATATTTGGATTGGAGACGAAGCCAACAAATCAAAGATCATTAAAATCTGTACAGCCTTTCTTGAGTTATAAATGGTGTAGCTATCGTTTTATCTGTATATATAAAAGGCAAAAGTGACTGACTAATGTATCAACGCACAAGCTGGCCCTTAGGACTAGAAACTTAAAATTTCGCACACATATTCCTCTTATCATGTAGGCATCCGCTAAGGAAGGATTTTTCAAAATTCAACCCGCAAGGAGGTGAAATAGGGGATTAAAGTTTATATGTTGCAGAACAACGTCTGCCGGGTCAGCTAGTATAATATAGAATATCGTAAACAGCATTAATATTAACACAAATATTACTTTCAGCTGTTAGTCGACGTGAAAGACGCAGCAGTAGCCATTGGGGATCCGAAACTACAAGCGAAGATGGCGGACGCTTCCGTTGCGATAAAGAGAGACATTGTGTTCGCTGCTAGTTTATACACAACGCCTAAAGATGTCGTTTGATGTAACGTGTCTTTATGATGTACAAAACAAAAAATTGCTACCAAAATACGCATACACCTATTTCATAGATTTAGCACCTATAGATTCAGCCACGGCGTGGCCGCACATGAGACAAAGAATTTACGTTTTTATTTTCTAAGAAATGTAACAAAAAACAAGCAGCCCAGAATGCTTGGATTGAATACTTGGATGCTACCCACCATCGTACTTAGATTAAATATTATACTTAAACTACGATTTTCTGCTTAAAAAAAACTAAAACTTTAAATCTCCAAGTAGCCAACTCACTCTTCATTGTTTGTCACAACTCACACATTGTTTACACTTGTAACAAACAATGAAATCCGGCCATAGTGACGGGAACAAAAAAATATTTTTGTCTCTGTCTTTACGTAGATTTTATAACTGGCGATATCGCTCTGTCAAATGTATGGGAGGATCTACTATTTTTTTATAACAAGTACTGTACCGATAGTGACAGTATTATATTATCATGAGATCCTTATGGTCTTTGGGAGCTTAAGATCGAAAATAAAATACCGAATCGCATTGAACCTTGTACTATTTGTTGTTGATGTTTTATTATTGCCAATATGCCTTTAAGATAGGCGTTTTCTAGGGCTCGAATTTATTGAAAGGCTTATTGTTTTCCATAAAATACAATTTTTAGGGCGTTTCAAGTAAGCACTTCGCTATTATGTTGGTAGCATTGAAATATGATTTTCCAAATAAAAATTGTTATATAAATTGCAATGTTTTATATTATCTCGTGATATATATTACCTTTACTGAACGTGACAACAAGCCTATTACTGTCTCACTATAATAATTATTGGTAATTACTGTTTCTGAAATTTTAAAAACACTTTTTTCAATGCTACCAACATTATAATGAAGTGCAAACTTACTTGAAACGCACTATAGTTTTGGTACCGATTGCTATATATACTGTACATTACTTTTTAAGCATCTAACTCTATTTATTAATCTTTTAACAGCTGATTAAAATATACAAGTAAAAACTGCGTTTTACTGATTACACTATTCATTTATTCCAATACTAAACAGTAATTTCTCAAATATTTTTACGACGCAATAACTTACGATGACCAAGAAGTTTATAAAAAAACAACTGGACTCCAAGCTTCGAAGAGGTACGTGAAGAAGGATCACGTGACATTGGACTAATATTTTTGACCAATTACAGGCCTGATTGAGGTTGAACTTCAGAATCGTAGGATGCCCATACACATATTATTATTACTCAGACCAATTACAGTTCTAATCTAATATTATGTTCTTCAAAATGTTTACTATTGACGAAAAATCTAGTGGAAAAAATATTCAAATATCACACTTCAAAAGTTCAAAAGTTCTTCAAAATTACCAATATAAATTATTGACATACATTCCAGCCATTAATTTTGGGAACAATATAGATAGTATTAAATGAATGTATTAAACATTCCACGTTCCACCGCCCGGAGACATTGACTCATTACATGGATACCATATTCATCCAATGTCACTGATTGACCTATCTTCATTTTCCTCTTTGAAGCTTGCGGTCCAGTTTATTAAAAAAGTCTTGATGATGACTAATATGATGACGATATGATGATGACAGTGCGCGCAACTGACGTGACAGTTCAAAATAATAAATATTATTTATGACTTGTCACTACTTCTGAACTTGACTTGCAAAATTTGTGGTAAGGGTGTCCACTTAAAAAATATATCGATATTTATATTCGATATAAAATATCGGATCCCGACCGCGATATTTGTCGATATATCGTTAGAAAACATCGATATTTTTTCAATATCGAACACATAATATAACCACAAAAGTATAATATTACATTTTTTCAGTGAAACGCGTAAAGTTTATGGTCCTTGATTTTATATGTGTGAATGTAATATAGCATCAGAGACCAGAGTAACATAGCTAAACTAGTAGTGTAATAATAGTGATTTTTTATGAGTGTTACTTGAATAGAATTTTATTGTACTACTAAGATAGTGGTGAGATGACAGATGAATTACAACTATATTTATAATTTTTCCCATTATTGTTCAATTATTTTATAACTATTGCCATAGTAAAATCACTAATAATTATTAAAAAATTCACAGCAGTATTTTGGTTATATTTACTAAAACATTGTAGGTCTATCTAACATTACATTTGACTACGTAAATAGCTGAGGTTTTGTATAATGGCATTATGGAGGGTACCATGAAAATGCTTAAATATTTAAACTCAACAAACTTCACTCCGTCTACAACAGCTACGTACATATCGTAATTTCTCAGATGATAGCGCCATTCTGGGATGGCCATCATTGGAATCTCTATTTTCAATAAACAGCTGGACACTTTTTCAACTTTCCCTTATATGATATGGTTCTACTTACCTTCATACTCCATCTTAGGTAATTAAGCTGGTCACTCACAGATGTCACTATCTTATTTTTTTTTATTTCTTATAACTTAATGCTTGACTACAATCCCACCTGATGGTAAGTGGCGATGTAGTCATTGGTGGTAAAGCGCATTAACTTAGTAAAAGCCTATTCACTCTTGCCTTGAAGACACTCACATTATAATCGAGCGGAAATACCGACGCGGGCAATTTATTCCAATAATTATAATTGATATCATCAAGTAGTGTTAAAATTATTTAGTTTTTTAATAGATTCGACAAAAAACATTCAATAGACTAAAAAAAAGCAAAATATTCGATGTCTCTACAAAATTACAAATAAATATATCGATAGATCGAAT
Source organism: Thymelicus lineola (assembly GCA_963932265.1). Classification (NCBI taxonomy): domain Eukaryota; kingdom Metazoa; phylum Arthropoda; class Insecta; order Lepidoptera; family Hesperiidae; genus Thymelicus; species Thymelicus lineola. The sequence continues at coordinate 4,886,659 of OZ010699.1, read as the reverse complement.
ACAATAAATATTTGTCAAAACATCGAATCAATCCGATATATCGTATGGAAAACAACGATTAAATTCCATATATCGATGTTAAGAATATCCCTCATCATCTCCCTATAACAAAGCCGTAAAATGGAACGCATTCTAAAATAATTGATTGGTTTGGAGTTCTTCATTGAAGTCTTTGGGTAGTGTTCTGTGATTGGGATTTCGGATTTTTAATTTCTAGAAAATTAACTACCTACCTACTTACATGACTTGTATAAATTTATGTTGATTTGATTGTGTGTGACGATTGTCGATCTGAAGTGATTATTGGCCACTTATTGGCAATAACGTTTGTAACATCTGGGATAATCATTGAAAAATAAATGAGATAAAAGTGCGATAGTCTTCAAAATGATTCAGGACGAGGATTTCGAGCAGGTTGACCTGCCTCCAGACCGGATACAGAAGTTGGGCTTCACGCCACAGAAGGAAGTTTTGACGAATCATGTTTTGCCGTACGCAAATGAATTGGATGAAGAGTCGAACAAATTTCTGGAGCAGGTGAAGACCAATCTGGCGAAAGCGGTGATGCTGAGGGAGATGAAGCCAGCTTGCGGCGTATGGTCCGCGAGGCTTATGAAGTGAGTATACATTATACATCTGTAACTACATTATTACTAGCTGACCGGGCGAACTTTGTATCGCCTAACAATTAATAAATGTATTGATACTTTTAATTAAGCTTTTATAGTTTTAGTTGGTTTAACAAATCAGAGATCATTAAAATCGATACAGCCGTTCTTAGCCTCTCTTCCCTCTCCCTCTCCCTCTCCTTCTCCCTCTCTCTTACATTAAGCTTAAGCTTACATTATTATTTTCACATTTCTAAGTTCCGCTGAGAGTAGAAAATAATTAAAGTATTAATATCCCTATTAAAAAATAGGGGTTAGTGGTAAAAGGGTAAAAAAAAATTAAAGAGTATTTGAGTTTTAATGTTCAGATTCCCGTAGATCACATAATCACCTATTAACCGAGTTATTTTATTAGATTTATTATTTCACCAAGAAAAAACACATCTTGTTGAATCACTTTTTATTACGGAAGAGACCACAGAGTACGTTACAATACTTTAAGAAAATATCGCACAGATTATGTAAAATTAACTGTTGCACAAATATAGTTTAATACACCCCCTCAACAGTTAATTTACCAGTACAAAAATAACATAACTAAAGACAGATGACCCTCTCTATCATTAATACAACTTTTACAAAAATACTAAACAACATACAAAATAAAATCTCTGAGAGTTACAAACTTCTGTCTTCCTAATGTTTTAGTAAACAAATCTGCAATGTTGAAATTTGAGCTAACATACTCTAATTTTACCAATCCTAATGATACCTTTTCAACTATAAAATGATATCTAATATCAATATGTTTCAAACGTTTGTTACTATCATTATTATTTGCAATTTTAATTACACTTTGGTTATCCTCAGAAATATTAATATTAACATTATAACCAAAATCTTCTAGTAAATATTTTAACCAACATCCTTCACTAATACAATAACTTAAGGCTATGTATTCAGCTTCACATGATGATAGTGACACACTTGACTGTTTTTTTTATACCCCACGAGATAGGACAATTAAATACATAAAAAATGTATCCAGTAGTAGATTTACGATCTTTAACATCTCCAGCCCAATCTGCGTCACTATAACCTTGCAACACAACACATGAAATATCATATTTATAAACTAAAGACATATCAATAGTGCCCTTAATATAACGTAGAATTCTCTTTAAACATTTAAACAGAGCCACACTTGCACAATGTAAATATCGACTTAAAAAACCTATCGAAACAGACAAATCAGGTCTAGTTGTACAAGCATATATTAAACTTCCAATTAAACTTCTACATCTTTTTTCAATAACATTATTTTCAGGTTTATCTCTCAATAATAAATCAAAATTAAAATTCTCCTCTATAGGTGTACATACAGTCTTACAATTATACATATTATATTTATGAAGTAATCTTTCTAAATATTGTTTTTGGTTCAGTACAGTACAATGTTTCTCTAAATCCTGTTTTATATTTATACCTAAGAAATTACAAGCTAATCCAAGGTCCTTCATTTGAAAAGTTTTACACAAGTTTGTTTTAAACATTTTAAGAATTTCAATATTATTACCACAATATAGAAGATCATCAACAAATACTATTAAGTACATGAAGTTATTATTATCATTTTTAAAATACAAACATGGATCATTCTTTGACTGAATAAAATTTTCTTTTAACATAAAATTATGAAATTTACTGTTCCAATATCTAGGACTCTTTTTAAGACCATAAATTGACTTTTTAAGTTTACATAATTTTTCATTTGGTAATTTCATGTATACAGTTTCATTTATGTCACCATATAAAAATGCTCCTGTAACATCCATCTGATAGACTGGTAGTTTCTTCTGTGTAGTTACCGCCATCATTGTTCTAAATGTAGTCATCTTGGCAACTGGTGCATAAGTTTGATCATCTATATTAGTCTGCTCAAAGCCACGAGCTACTAACCTTGCTTTATACTTCGGTTCTCCATTGTTATCCTTAATTCTGAAAACCCAACGACTGCTTATCACCTTCTCTCCATCTGGTACTTCACTTACTTCTTCCCAAGTTTTTAGATCTCTTAGTGTTTTTAATTCATCTTGTATAGCTTCTTCCCATTTACATTTGTCAGGACGCTCCATTATATCTTTATATGAAGTTGGTTCATCATTACAGAAAGATAAAAAAGATTCAGATGATTCCCATTCCGTTTCATAATCAATCATCCAATTAGGTTTTCTTGTCAATCTTTTATTGTTCACTTCTGTATTTACTGTAGTTTCTTGAATATCATTTTCATCTTCATCGAGATATTCAACTTGTTCATAAACTATATTTTCATTACTGACTTCCTGTATTGGTTGAACTTCTTCTGTAATTTGTTCACTTTGTAGTTGTTCATTCTGTATTATACTTGAATTTTCTTCTAAAGTTTTATCTACTTCTTGTTCTATAGGCATATTATATTGTTTATGCTGTCCAATTTCAATTTTATCTTTTTCTTTTATAAATACTACATCTCTGACTAAAATAACTTTTTCTTTTTCAGGTAAATAAATTCTATATCCTTTAGTATTATCTCCATATCCTACAAAATATCCAATTTCTGCTTTACTATCCCATTTTTGCCTTTTTTGATATGGTATGTGAACTGCTACTTTTGATCCAAAAATTTGTAGATTGTTAATTTCAAAGAAATCTTTATTATACCAAAGTTCATATGGGGTTTTTCCTTTTTGTCGACTTGGTCCAGTCCTATTTATTACATATACTGCTGTATTTACAGCTTCCGCCCATAAAGACTTTTTAAATCCACTTTCTTGTAGCATAGTTCTTGCCGATTCTACAATAGTTCTCATCTCTCTTTCTATACAACCGTTTTGTTCAGGTGTGTACGCTACAGTTATTTGATGCTGAATACCATTTGATCTCATCAATTCTTTCATTGCTTCACTACAAAATTCTTTTGCATTATCACTGCGAATAAACTTTATTGTATGTCCTGGATTAACTTTTGTTTCATTTATAAATTCTGTAATAAATTTAATACTCTCACTTTTATACTTTAAGAAATATACTTTTCTGAACTTTGTTAAGTCGTCTTTTATTAATAGAAAATAGTTTGAATCTCCTAGAGATTTAGTTTCCATTGGACCACATATGTCAATATGTATGATTTCACCAGGCTTTTCTGCTCTATTTTCACTGATTGCGAAAGGAAATCTATGTTGTTTACCCTTCAGACATGGTAAGCAAGTTATCTCTTCTCCAATGTCATATTCTATATTTGTTTTCTTAAGAATATTTTTCACTTGTTCTATATTCTGATGTCCTAGCCTTGAGTGCCATTCTAGTAGATTAGAATTACATTTTCCCATCATAGCATTGCACATATTCCGTAGCTGCATTTCATACATTTTACCTTGTCTTTTCGCCAGTGCAATTGTACATCCATTTGAGAAAAAAGTACATGTATCCTTGTCTGATACCATATTATAGCCTTTGTCTAAGGCAGCACTAACAGAGAATAAATTAACTTTAAGGTTTGGTACATGCAATACGTTATACAAAGTTACAATTGACCAATTCTTACCGTTGTAACATTCCAGGTCCATATTCCCAATACCAATGGCTTTTATTGTTGACCCATCACCAATAATGATGTCTTTATCTATCACATTATATGTTATGTATTGGCTATTATTATTACACATATGCTCTGATGCTCCGCTATCAAGATACCAACTATTGTTATTATTATTGCTTGTTTCAGCATGCAGTGCCATATTCTTATTAGTTTTAGGACTATTTCTTTCTTGCTTTTTAAACCAGCATTGTTCTTTAGTGTGACCATTTTTCTTGCAAATATCACAATGAATGACGTTATACTTTGATGAATTAAAATTTTGCTTCTTTATTCTGCAATCCTTTTTAAAATGGCCTACTTTGTTACAATTAAAACATTTTCTTTCTTTGTTGGATAATACTTTAAATGCTTCACTTTTTTCAGTTTCTTTACAATTTCTCTTTTCTTCTATCATTAAGCGCACAGTTAGTTCTTTCAGTGTCCTTTTCTCGACTGGTACGCTGTCCCAAGCAGATATAAAGTTTCTGTACGTGTCTGGTAATGATGTAATAATTTTGGTTATCACCATATTTTCAGGCATTTCACCTTTGCTTTGTCTTATCTGTGATACCAAATTTTCTACTTTCGATATATATGTTGCAATATCCTCGCCACAACATTTCATTTCAAAAAAATTCTGTTGTAATACATGTAACGAAATATCGGACTTTAATTCGTATATCGTTGAAAGCTTGTCCCAAATTTCTTTGGACGTTTCGCATGTTTGCACATGAACAATCGATTTTTCAGTTAAACGAGTGACAATTATACCTTGAGCTTTAGAATCCAATTTTGTCCACTCTTCCTGGTCTTCCTTCTTTGATGGGCATGGGTATTCTCCATTCACCACATTGTAGAGGTTATGTGCCTTTAATAAAACCTTAAGTTGGAATTTCCAGCTTTGCCAGTTGTTTTCATCCAATCGGACAAAACTACCTCCGCCCAATTCGCTCTCCATAATATTTCTTTTATTCTTACTTTTTCTCTTGACGCTTGACCACGCCGCTCGGCTTTTGTTTTTCTGCGCTTTACCACGCAATTTTATTTACTTCTCTTTATTAGTAAACATGGGTGTCTGTGCGGGTCTGGGCCCATAACCTATTTGAGTTTTAATGTTCAGATTCCCGTAGATCACATAATCACCTATTAACCGAGTTATTTTATTAGATTTATTATTTCACCAAGAAAAAACACATCTTGTTGAATCACTTTTTATTACGGAAGAGACCACAGAGTACGTTACAATACTTTAAGAAAATATCGCACAGATTATGTAAAATTAACTGTTGCACAAATATAGTTTAATAAAGAGAATTGTCCAAAAAATAAAAATATTATTAATAAAGATGGCCAGTTTATGATTGATTGTTGGTTATTTCCGGGGAATGAATAACCAGAATTTGTGTAAGCTATTATGTCAACGTTTATGGGTTTATGGGACTAGGTATAAAATTTTATAATAAAGTCCCAAAACACATATGTGGCTTACCGGTGGAATCTTTTAAGAAACTGGTAAGTAAAGGCTCAGCTCTTAGGCAAGGGCTACTATAGCATAAATGAATATTTAAATGACAAGGATGCTTGGAAATGACTAGCTAGGTAACCAGTTCTGCACAGGTTAAAGAATACCTATTTTTGTAATAGATATAAGTTTTATTTTTAAAAGATGTGCTGAGGAGTTTCTTACGGCTTTTCTTCTCCTCCATGACAAAGCACCTTTCCGAAAAGCTGGTAGATTAAAAAAAATGACGTGCATAAGAGTATCAGTGATACCTACATGAATAAAAGATTATTTCATTTCATTTCATTTCAACGAGTTCAGGATGCAATCAAAAAATACATTATGACATTTGTCTGTAAATGACTCCTGCAATTTTATTGTCTTTATTATATTGACTAAAAAGTATAGTTTATTTTGTCACATTTGCTATAAACAACTTATCCTGTGCATGTACAAAGTAACTCCAAAAGCATTTGAAAAATTTGCCTACATTAGCCTACTCATGCTAGAAAAAACGGCGACTTCAAGCCCTGTGTTGTTGGCTACACTGTTTACTAAATGCACTCTCCATCTTGGGCTTCATCGCCACTTACTTCAGGTGGGATTGGATGTCAAGCACTAAATCATTTTATGTAAAATTATGTTAAAAATTACTAATAGTTACTAGGATAGTTGTATAGGAACTGTGAAATGCTTTTAAAATGTATTATAAATGTATTTGAAAATATTGATATGTCATACAAAATCATGTTTGTCACCGTTATATGAAAACAAAATGACGCATTTAAATATTCACAAATGTTAACAGTTACTGAAATTGAGATGTTATCAGCAGCATTTAGCTAAATTTAAAGTGTAGTTGCATGTTTGAGTTGATCTTAACCTTTGGCAACTTATTGTTGACCATGTCTTGAATATCTGGCAGCTTCCCAGAACTTCCTACATCTGGCATTGTACTGTTTAATAACCAAGACTATGATAATAGCAATTTTATTGTCCTATTATATTATATGTATGCATGAGCCAATGATCAATTAAATTATTATTGAGTTGTATATTGAAATTTCATATGACATTAAGATTTGTTGTTTTTATATTGTCAAAAATCAAAAATATATCTAAAATTGTGATTTCCACCTGCAATTTTATGTGCTTGATTTGCTAATTTATAATATTATTTGAGGGTAACTAAAACTGATATTCTTTCATGTTGTTCTGCAATATGTCTGTGATACCTATGCTGGTAATGGTTACTTACCAAATCTGTTGAATCGGCAACTATGATTTAGCTGTGATGACAATGCACTTTTATGATAACATAATCTGATACTTACTACTCTTATGTTGAGTCTAAATGAGGACTTTGACTGAAATGTAATCCATTACAAACATGAAATCATATTATATAATATAATAGATTTTACAATTATCTTAGTATTGAGTATTATACTTAGCATGTCAGAAAATAAAAGTATGATGTAATAAGTGATGGGTACTCAATAACATTATCAGTAAAGTAACAGTTATTACACCGCTTGAATGAGATACTTGTTAGGAACATATTTTATCAGAATTAATTTTGTGATATTTAGAAATTTTTGATTTATAATTATTGCGATAAATGGACTATCAAACACAAAAAGAATGTTTCAATTCGAAGCAGTAGTTCCTGAGATTAGCGCGTTCAACCAAACAAACCCTTCAGCTTTATAATATTAGTACAGATATCTTTAAGACTAATTGGCACCTACTTAAAGACCTTAATTTAATTTTTTTTTACCCTCATTGCACATATTGTGTTTCATTAATAAGATATGAGTATGTACAGTTGGAAAAATAATTAAGTATGCAGGCCATGATTCTAAAACATTCTGTAATTATTGATATTACATTTTTTTATGTTATTATAAATGATACCTGTATATGTAAGGTATGATTTAACATCATATTAACATAAACAATGTTATTATGTAATATTAAACATTACAGAGGGTTTTTTAATGTAATTTATTATTCCCCCTGATTTTATTTTTCAGGGACCTTGATTATTAAATTTTTGTTGTTACAATAAATAATAACATATAATAAATAAATATTAATATAAAAACATATTTATAAATATGAACATCAAATATTTCTGAATAATATAAATAAGTAAATATATTATTATTATAACATACTTCATAAATAACATACAAACATACAATTATAACATACAAATAAATGATTATTATTATTATTCATTACTTTTTCTATTTATTTTGCTGTGCCACTGCTTTGATGACACCAATACAGTAGTCGGCGAACTTTGGTCCTGAACGTTCTCCAATTCTTCAAAATCCATTACAGAGGGTTTTAGAATCATGTCCTGCATACCTAATTATTTTGTCAACTGAACATCTCCAGATGTCATTGTTTATAACTGCTGCTGCTAAGCTAAGCTTTATTACATCCCAAATGCGAGGATTTCAGGATTTAAGGACATGTGCTATTGGTGCTTTCGAAAGAAAGGAGTTCCCTTCATCCATGAGGTCAAACTCCTCTGTAAATGGATTAGGCTATAGCACCAGGTCCTTTTGTTGGTAGTCATTTGATCCTGTGTAAAAGACAAAACAATACTTAGTCATGTTTGTAAGACACTTCAATTGTAGGGACATCCTTTCATTCACAATAATTTCCTAGCTAACAAGCTTATTCTGGGATCACATATGAAACAGTTTTAATATGTTTTTTTGATTGCTAAATTTTGCAATAAGCAGGTTGGTACCTCACCGAGTAAAATGAGTTGGTCCATTTGTTTATTTTTTGACTATTGAAAAATTAGGAAATATAAAATAAAAAGCTTACCATTAGAGTTATGTTTTAGGTTGGCTATTTACCTAAGAATAAAATAAGATTAAAGTTGTTTTCATCCACCAAACCAAGACAAGTTACATACAATTTTAAATATGTGCATTAAAAATTTGATGTATGCAGGATTCAACCCACACTCACATAAGATACCAACGTTCCATAATCTAAGATGTCACTGCCTATGTTTTATTACTGTACTCAGTTTTATATAAATCTATTTATTTACAGGTACATAAGAATTTATGGGTTGAAATTTTCGAAGGAAGACCACATCGCCTTGACTAAGCTGGCATATGAAATGGTTATTATACCTGATCTTGAGCCATGCAAAATCCATAAATTTTCAACTCTGTTTGTAATGCTTGCAAAGTAAGTATGACGTATCTTGCATGTGTTTGAATAATTGAATTATAGCCTGTAAACGAAAAGAAAACGTTCAATCTTTCAACTTATTTTGGGACGTGATATATTTATGCTCTTGCATCTGCTGATAAAGGCAATCAGGGATTTCCCAATTGATTTTAACAACAAAAAAACAGCTGACATAATTATTATATACTAGCTATTGCCCGCAGCTTCGCACGCGGGAATTATGTATATTATATTATCATATTTATCCCGTACTTCAATAAAAAATAAATTTAAGTATTTTTATTTTTGAAAAATTATTCCTTAGTTAATACGTGTGCGAAATTTTAAGTTTCTAGCCCTAAGGATTTGGTCTGTTCGTTGACATGAGTCAATCACTTTTGCCTTTTATATATGAATAATTTGATAGACAATTTGATACTAAGAGTATACTTAGTATCTGCTGTTTTTCTTTAACGTAATTCCATTTATATAATTACTATTACTTATTATACATTATTCAGTATAAAGCATCCTTACAGTCGCAAATCGCATTTTGAAAAGAACTTCAATTCGCAAAAATGCGAAAAGAACTTTGAATTTTGCCATCAGATTCTGGTACACCTATTACTAGTCAAATTATGAATAGTCCCTACGAAATAGAGTAATTGCTCTGATTCTACTGCACATAATAATTAGCAATTTGTTAAAACGACTAGACCCATACAATAACAATTTTAATTGATACTTTGCATATTCACAGAAAGAGGAATTTGATTTCTCCCGAAGAGATGACTCTCGCTTGGCGTCCACTCTACGATCTTGGCAATAAGATATTTAACAAGAGTTCCACTCATATTGGAATGTTCCACTACCTACCGTACGTATTTTATTATGTTTTTAAAGTTCTAATATTTTATTTTTATGTTAAATGTTTAAGGCTGGACAGACTGCAATAAAATGAAAGTCTCTGCGAATGATTAACAGGCGTCTCTAGAGTTTAGGAGTCTCTAGACAATTGTTTAATTTGATATCTCTATTTCCAAATATTATTATTTGAATTATTTGGAATTAAACTGCACTCTAAAGATATTAAAAGTTGAAACAAACAAACAATTTTATTTGGTGTCATAATCGTTGTACAATATGGTTACACAATAAATACAACGTTACAATGTAAATATTATACTTCTGTAAATACATATACTGAATCGTGCTTCGTGAGAGCCTGGTATGGCTATCTGGCTATATAGCTATCTCATGCAAACTGGATACCGCATCAAGTCAAACTGCAAATTGACAAGTATTCTTGATCGTGTATGGCCAGCTTGAGATTATCGAAAAGTATCTGGCAACGCCGGTTGCACTTATTATTTTATCAATATTGTCATCAACAATAGATGGATAAGTGAAAAATCAATCTAATTTAAAATGGTAATTTCGGGTATCATTATAATTGTTATTTCTCAAAGATGTTCTTTTACGGCGCGGCCATTATTCCAATAATGATGTAATAATGATGTAAGTATTCCTAAATTAATAGACTTGATCTTGTCTGTTTAGGAAATTGGATAACAACCGTGAAGCGAGTGTGATCGAAATGATACGTAGATTCATTTCCGGGCAGGGGCTCGATGACGTCATAAACGTGTTCGGACTCGACCGAAACAACGAATTGCCGATGTAAATTCAATTCGCATATTTTGTTGGGCTTTGTGTGAGGCGGTTGGGATCATACCACATCTTGTCACCTTTCTCAGCACCGATTCATTTAGGGAGGTCGCCCACTGCTACTTTTTACAGCGATGTATTAGCGCGATTCGTGATCGCGACTGCATTACTTTTAGCGAACGGTCGCATTGGCAACGCGTGACAGTAGAGATTCAGTATCGTGCGATAGTATCTCGACTGTATCGCGACAATTTTACTGGAGTAGCTGTTGACAATCTCCCTTAGAGCTGGTGTGGGGCAGGCTGCATGTTGACGGTGAAAGGCGATGGCTGTTTGGAATAGATGATGTATTTTGACATGTATTTCAGGTCCCTGGAGGGATCGTACATGACGATGGTGAAATGCGCTAAGCCGTAAGTATATATATTTTATGTACATATTTAAATTTTATTGATTTAATAAGTGTAGTAGTAAATATCATTCTAATTATTTCCATTTCTGTCCAAAGGTTATCTGAAAGAGTATCTCTAAGCATATCTTTAGTGTAGCACGTATTGTATAAAAAAATAACGAAAACTAAAAACTAACAGCGTTCTAAAAGTACAACACTCATATTGTCGGCTCGGCATTCAATTCAGCCGTATTTGTTGAAGAAATACATTTCAGAAGAGCCCAATATGTATGCCCTTACGTGCTTTATAGTTTAAAACAGGTGCCTCATGCTGAACGCATATAATTATTATGTCCGCACCGTACACGCCGCATTTGTATGAAATCATGAGAGCCCGATGCGGATGACATAATTGGCCGCATATTATGTCATCCGCGTGAACGCTTATAATGTACGGTGCGGACATTCATATATTATATGCGTTCACCAAAAACGAGCGATACATAATATACCTGTGTTTTACCCCGATATAAAAGAGTATATGAATAGCAGTCATTATTGCATATTCTAGACATTACTGCACCCATCTCCTGTACCACCATAACAACAATGTAATTTCAGGTACTTCGAACTGAGTGCAACACAGGAGATTCTAGACGAGATGCTCCCACAAATCCCGCTGTGGACCAACGACACGCACGTATTGAGCCAACTTGTGGTGTTCCTGCCCAACGGACTGCAGGCCAAGTACGCGGCGTACGGCCACGAGCTGTGGTTTGACAAGATGATGACTATATGGGATGAGTGCTATAACACGCAGTGCGGGGTGGCGGTAAGATTTAATTATTCACTTATTGCTAAACTGACCATTTTTAACCGACTTCAAAAAAAGAAGGAGGTTCTCAATTCGACTGTACTTTTCTTTATGTTCATTACCTCAGAACTTTCGACTGCGTAAACCGATTTTGATGATTCGTTTTTTAATCGAAATGGTGCTTGTCATGTGGTCCCACTCAAATTTGAGCGAGATCTGACAATGGCATTCGTGAGAAAACCATATGTCTTAAATTTGCATTATGTATGTGCGCGACAAATGGACGAATAACTCAATTTCTCGCCAACCGATTTCGATGTTTCTTTTTTTATTGTTATTGGAAAGAATATACTTCATTTGAAGTCGGTTTTTTTTTGTTAAAATTTTAGATTATACTAGATGCAATTAGTGTAGAGGTACATGTTTTTCATTTCTAATCCCATATTTTTTTCAGGATCTGATGACCCTTTTCGCCTGCTTTGCAAAGAGGAATCCCGGTGCCGTGGACTGGTCGCCGCATGTGCCAAAGATGTTTGTGAGGATCCTCCAAGCGCTCAACCTGCCCGTCGGATTCAAAGACATGCAGTATTGCAGGAATCATAACCTTGGTAAGTGGGCTTGAGAGCCGGTCCTTTATTCTTCTCTTTTTATCACTGATGTGATATTTTTGACGTTATTGATGTTAATTACATAAAAGAGAAAATTATTTTAATATTTATTTACTTTAATCCGGCTCGAAGGACCATTTTGTTTTTTGATCTATAATGACGTAAAACGGTGACCTTTCGAAAAAAAATACTTTGTTTAAAATTTGCAAAAAAAGCTATAGAGTAATGTTTTTTTTTTATAGAATTAAAACACGTCGCCTCCTGGATAGTTTGGACTATCTGTCCGGATGGAGTGGTCTTGAAGCATCTAAAGTCGTTCTTGGGTGGTGTGGAGAGCTACTTGCACAGTGCCAACTCCGGCCGATGGTCGACCAAACTAAGAGACTTACTGCGGAAACTTGCCAGAGAGTTCTCGAATAGGTGAGTTATGTTACAATCTGAACAGCAGCCTGATTCACGTAACTTAACAAGTTCGATTGCAGTGCAGTTGCAGTGACGTTCCGATCAAAATGACACTTTCCGTATTCTCTAAGCTTTCGCGAGCGCTGTCAAACACGCTCACGTCACGCGAGCGCTTATTAAACACGCTCACGTCACAAAAAGGTATTCTGTTGATGTGCGTCAAGATTTTCTGAATTTTTTTTACTGATTGCATTACGATTTACGAGGCAAAGGGAAGATCTTCATTCTGCCATATTGACATAACATATGACGTTTTTTGTGAAATGAAGCACAAATTATTACTTTTTTTATAAGAAATATTGAAATCCTTATTGGGATAATAAGTAAATATTCTTCAACGTTTTTTAATGGAAACATAATAAATTGTATTTGAATAATTAATAAGTTTATTTGTTCTCTCATAGACAACACAAACACAGAGTATTAAATAATCGAAGAAAAGTTTGGCAGGCGCGCAGGATGAGTGCAGTTGACGCGCAGTTAATAAATTATGACAATACGGTTTAGACGCCAAACTTCAACTTGATTGCAGCGTCACTACAACTTGATTGCAGCGTCACTGCAACTTAATCGATGCGTCTTAAAGTTACGTGAATTAGGATGCAGGTCTATTAGTCAAATCAATGAAGTATAAGAGTTATAAAAAACATCAATGACAAAGGAGCGTGGTACAAGCGAAGATGGTTCTATGTCGCTAATGCGGATGTTAAAATTATCTGTTTCATTAAATTGACATTTTATTTGCAGAATTACACATACTAGTTTGATAGAATCCACCCTACACGAACAACAAAAAGCAACTATTTTGTTACAGAGTCCGTCGAGAACGCGAGAAGCGTTTCAAGAAGACCTGGGAGAACCAGACGCCCGAGGAATATCGTCTGAGGGACGAGGACATCACCGAGTTCGTCACCATGTTGCTGGAGCCGACGCTGCAGGCCGTGTACAGCCGGAGCGCCGCCCTCGATATATCCAACGGGCTGAATAGTCTGGCAACACTGCGCCCCGCACTAGTCATCCCGCCGCTGCTGCATAGACTGAAGACCTCGCTGGTGTCTCTAACCGAGCCGCACAGAGTAACAGCGGCCATGTCAGCTGTCGCAGCAGTCGCTAGACCCATGCTGCGTGGAGCCGATGCAGACTACCCCGAGGGACCGACCCACGTCGTCCCCATCCTCCTGGCCGTCCTCCCCGGCCTCGACCCCAACGACATCAAGAAGACCCTCGTCACTCTCCAATTCATCCTCATGTTCAGTGGCATGGTTCCCTTTATTGACTGCAGCTCTGCCTCCGAGCACTGGTCCGACCTGACTGAAGAAGAGCGCCTGACCTGTGAGCAAACTGCTCAGTTCGAGGACTTCGTCTGCCTCTTCCTCGACCGACTGTTCACCATCATCGAGTCGAGCGTCATGGAGCCCGTGCGCATGGAGACCAAGGACTCGGATTGCGTGCGCAGCAGGATGGACACCGTCATGGAGACGGCCATCTCTTCCGCTGCCACGGCCGTCCTGATGCAGTGCTCGCCGAAGATCTTCAAGGCGGCTCTAAGGAAGTTCAAGGAGTTCGCGACCGATACTACATTCGAGATTAATGTATCGGGAAGCATGGTCGGGATGTTGCTACGTGTTTTCGCTCGCATCGACGCTGAATCGACCTTAGCTGCATTTCTGCCGCAGCTGTGTTTTGAGCTGTACGAGCTTCTGTCGACGGACGAGGCCTTGCACGAGGAGAATCCCCCACGCGACTTGGTATACAGGATGGTTCTCTTCGCCCACTGCATCGAATGCGACGGCGTGGTTCTGATGAAGCACATGGCGCAAGTCATCGCCGTGTTCGATAGGGCGTTGAAGCTCCACTCGAATTACGCGCATTCGAAGGCGTGCGAGGGTTTGCATCACGCGTTAAATTCTCTGAGCTACATGGACTTGAAAGAATGGCGTTGTTCGCCGAAAGATTACGGTACGGCGCCGAAGGAGTGGCTGCCGGTTAGGGATTGGGGTCGTGGATGCTACCTCAAGGAGACGAACTTCAAGTGGCACATCCCTACTGCCGAGGAAGCAGATTGTGCTCAGATGCTAGTGGACAGGTACCTCAAGCCGGAGGTGATTCGCTTGCGCCAGTGGATCACCGATGAAAGGCCGATGTGTCGTAACAGACGACTGAGAAGTTTCCGCATCCTGAATGCGGTACTGTCTTGCAGCAACTTCTTGCCGCCACCGAACGAAGAAATGATTATGTTGTGAGTATCACTATGTAGTTATTGATAACTAGCGCTCGGCCCGTGGCTTTTCAGCGTTTTCTGTGATAATTAGTACTCTACATTTTATGCCAGTGTGCCAAATTACATGAAAATCCTTTCAGTAAGCGTGACAGATTAACAAACATTCATATAGGCCGCGCCATTAAAGAAACGAATCTAAAATGGCGGAAATTATCATTCCCCCTCACTCGCACGCTAAAGACAGGAATAACGTGCGAGTGAGGGAGGGGGGAATGATAATTTCCGCTATTTTAGATTCGTTTCTTTAATGGCGCCGCTTATACAAACTTTCACATTCATAATATTTACTAATATTATTATGAACTATACTAGTAGCGAGTATACTCTAAGGTCTTAAACGGTAATGGCAGTCGCCATTGACCTGTTTGTCGGCCTTCTTTCTGCCCTACCGGTAACACATCAATTCTTTGGTGTTACTGCTACAAATGACATTGACCATTGCTACAGCCGTCAACACTGACATTAACGTATATTTTAACGACCTGTGTAGCGCGATGGTTGCCATGCCGGATCGCCGCGCCAAGGGTCCTGGGTTCGATTCCCAGCGAGGCGGAAATTTGAATGATGAGCTTGAATTTCTGTTCTCGGTCTGAGTGTGAGTGTTCTTGTCTCTGTATGTTGTTCATTGCACCCTCGACAGAGAATCCTAGTGAGGGGCTATGAGTGTAAAGCGTTATTAATATTAAATATTATTATTATAGTATACTACCTGTGCCCTGCGGTTTCACCCGCGTTAATTTGTGGAAAAAACTACTAAAATATATGATGTTATATAGCCTTCCTCGATAAATGGCCTATCAAACACAAAAAAAATTCAATTCGAACCAGTAGTTCCTAAGATTAGCGCGTTCAACCAAACAAACTCTTCAGCGTTATAATATTAGTATAGATGTAGCAGGGGCTGATGATGTAAATGTTTCCAGTGTGGAGTCCCAAGTGCCAGCAGCGAACATGCCGTTTGCTAGCGGCGTGCACCACGAGGTCACGCTGGACGGAAAGAACATGCGCGTGGAGCTGACGCAGCTGTTGAAGCAAGTGCAGGCTAAGATGTTGGATGACCGCACCGATGATACTAAGGGGCTTGAGTTGCTCATACAGGTATTGTTTTTGAAAGAAGTAATAAAGATTTATTTCTGGCTTATTACACACACAATTTATTGATACTAAAATGCTCGACTTACTTTTTGACCTTCAGTGTACCTATGATCGGTTTTCTTTTCGAAAATAAACAAATTCTTCAATAAGTTACAAAAATAAGTGACCACAATAGAGAACTTTTACTTAATTAATTTTAAAAATTAAGGTCAAAAGAAACATAATGTGATAGTTTAGTCATCTATAATTCAGCCATTTAATGATGGATTTCCTGATTTTTCAGAATTGTTATATTCCTACTAGATTTCATGCCTTGAAGACTCAATCTTTGAAATACAGAAATGTATACTTCCACAGGTATGGGAGCGTATAATAGTGCTAAAGGGCCAACGCACCGGCGCGGGTCTTGAAGCACGCGTGCGCTCCTACAACGCGCTCGAGCGTGCGCTGGACGGGCGCGGTGGCGTGGGGGGCTCCCCGGAGGGGGCGAAGCGCCTGCGGATGATACACGCGAACGCCGCGCGCATGCAAGATGAGAGCCGTCTCGATCTGGTCTGCGATGCGGGGATCGTGCCGTCTGCGTTGGACGCGCTCAATGCGCTCTTTGAGCTGTCTGTTAATACATATAGCACGGTGAGATTGCGTTGTAACTTGTAAGGGGGGGGGGGGAGTTACACGTAGTGGAATTAGAAATGCGATCAAAAATAAGTAGGATGGTAATGCCGGCAAATTGTTTATAATACGCATTACAGTCCCTCGTACGGTTCTATCAGAGGATTATCACAGACTCTTTTGCTATTCGTATCACATAAAAGAATTCGTTGGCGATAACCACTTATTGTGAGTTAGCTTGTATGCCTGTGATCAGATATTCCTGCTGCATATTAGGAATCAATTATATTTTACTTGTGACAGTTTTTACTTCCTACTATTATAAATGAAGTTTGTGAGGATGTTTGTTACTCTTTCACGCAAAAACTATTGAAGGGATTATCATGAAATTTAGCACATAGGAAGACCATGATCTGGAATAGGATACAGGGTACTTATTATCTCTGAAAACATGGCAAAGCCAGGATTTGCCAAAGCCTTTGATTGATTTTAATTGTTAATTAATACCATTATTACTAATATTATTTCTCCAGGGGTTCGCCTGGATAGCTACCACCCTTGAGCATGAGTCAGCCGCCAAAAGAATCGTCGTGTTCCGGCTGGGGGCTTGAGAGCCAGTTCTATCTTTTTCTTCTTTCTTTCTTTTTTCTTTCCTCTTTCTTGGTCAGCAACGCATCAGTGATGCCTTTGGTGTTGCTGATGTCCATGGGCGACGATAGCCATTTACCATCAGGTGGATCGTCAGCTCGTTTGCCGACTACATCCATAAAAAGCCATTCAATAATATTTCTCATACAGGTACGAATGCTGGCCCAAGTCCGTCTACACTGGTTGATAAGTCACTACCCGTACTCGTACCGAGCGTTGGTCCCGAAGTTGGCGGATCTGTTGGCGGCTGGCGGGGAGGGGGAGGAATGGCACGCGCGCCACAAGGGGGCGCTGTTCATAATGCTTGGCCCACGCATGGGCCCACTAGTCGCCAAGCAGGACTGGGAGGTCGCTAGGACGCTCTGGCCAGCTATTCTCAAGACGCCGATGAGTGAGAAGCCCAGTATTATCAAGTGAGAATGACTTGAATTTATTTATTGTAATTGACAAAATGGTGTTGTAATTAATGAAGAGTTCTGTTACTGATTGACATAAAACGCCTAACCTTGGACCTAGATGCATGGAACTTTGCACTGGGGTTGTTTATAGATAGTGTTCATTAAGAAAGGACTTTTGAAAATAATATTACAAAATTTATCAATAAAACACGCACACAAATACAAAGTCGAACTTTTTCGTGTTTAGGTATTTTTCCTTTTAGTTATTTTACCTTATCTTATTTTACCGTGATATTATCTTACCCAATTATTTTACTATGTCCTTGTGGTATACTCATTACTCATGCAGTGACTTTAAAAGGATATAATCTTTCTTTTTTTTCTCTTCTTAGCAAACACGCATCGGTCACGGCTTTTGTTGATATCCAAGGGCTTAAACACTTATCACATAAAATCATCAGTTGGCTCTTCTGCTTATTTGTCGGTCATACAAAAATGAACCTTATTATCACGGTCTTACATACTATGTTAATTTCAGACTGGAACAAATATTCGGTGAACACATCCACCGTCACTTCATGGCCGTGAACACTCGGCTGACCATCTCGGAAGCAGCTATTGACCGTGCTAAAGTATTTCTCACGGACGCCCAGATGCAAGAACCTGGGTTTGTGGAGAAACTGCAGAATGCTGTAGCCAATGAGATCGCTACCTCTGACAAGATGGAGCGCCTTTACATTGAGCTTATCAATGATCTGGTGGATGTGGCCGAGTCTCCTAATATGTAAGTGTAAAGTGATGTATATGTGTGTAAGTGATTGATGGTAGGAATAGAAGTTTTAGAATTAAAAAATATCGTGGCTTGAATTTTTTAGCAAAAAAACAATGCAAAAGAATTACTATATGCGCAAATAACATATCTTTTCTGCAGTGTAAGGAGTTAGCTAATTCATAGCTAGCATATAATGTAGATTTGTTTATGTGCGAGTGTATGCGTATAAGGTTAAGAATGTTTCCATATTGATCCTGTTTTAGTTCAGCTTAATAATAAACCTAACAGTAGTAGCCTATTGCGACTGCATATTTTTAACCGACTTCAAAACAGGAGGAGGTTCTCAATTCGAGTGTTTTTTATGTGTGTTATCTTATAACTTTTTATTCTTATTTATTTATAACATTATTTGAAAGCCTCGGTACGCAAGTCCGACTCGTACTCGGCTAATTATATTTTTTTTACAATGAGATAATCTCCCCGCAGCCAATGGCGTCGCCTCGAGCTAGTGATGCACACGCTGACGTACTGCCCGCAACTGCAGACGCATTACCCGCCGCGCGCCGTCGCACTGTTCGCGCGCTCGCTCGTGCACGACGACATCGCAGTGCGTCGCGCCGCGCAGCGACTGACGCACTATGCGCTCAAACAGCGCAAGAGGAAGATTAATAAGATACAGGTCGACCCGTATGATGTGGCTGGGGTGGAGAGGCCGGAGGAGTTTGTTCCAGGTTAGTTCTTGTTTTAACCGACTTCAAAAAAAGGAGGAGGTTCTCAATTCGACTGTATTTTTTTATGTTTGTTACCTCAGAACTTTGGACTGGGTGAACCGATTTTGATGATTCTTTTTTTAATCGAAAGCTGGTGCTTGTCGTGTGGTCCCACATTTTGAGCGAGATCTGACAATGGCATCCATGTCAAAAGCATATGTCTTAAATTTGCATTAAGTATGTGCGTGATAAATGGACGAATAACTCAATATCCAACCGATTTCGACTATTCTTTTTTATTGGATGTACTTCATTTGAAGTCGGTTATTTTTTTGTTAAAATTTTATTATTGTGATAGGATATTTCTCCTCGTGCAATTGCTCATGCACGATTTCATTGCCGTGCGCCGCGACGTGCACTGACTGACACACTATGCGCTCAAATAACGCAAACTCAAAGTCAAAGATACAGGCGGATCCATATGACATTGCTGAGGTGAAGAAAAGAGAGGGTATTTCTTAACTCTCTAGTTGATATGATTTGTTAATTATACATGTGTCTGTGTCACATTTCTTTTGTATTTGATTGTAGACCGTTTTTTTATAGCATTTGTCTTCTCTTGCGTTTGATCTAAAAGATTTAAAAGATCTCAATCGCGTTCTAAAATAATGAACACCCCTTTATCCAGACATTAAAAAACGCAGCGAGAGCATAGCGAGATTTTAAGGTGATAGGGGAACATATTTGGGAACATATTTTTTTTTTTGCAATTTTAAAAATCATTATTGATAATAACACAAAGTTTCTGTAATATTAAATACGATTTATCTTTCTTTTGACTGCCTAGTACACTCTCTCCTCTCCTATGTCACTCGCAGCCGAGCACAGACTTGTGGCAACAGTTGCAACACTTGGGCAG
Source organism: Thymelicus lineola (assembly GCA_963932265.1). Classification (NCBI taxonomy): domain Eukaryota; kingdom Metazoa; phylum Arthropoda; class Insecta; order Lepidoptera; family Hesperiidae; genus Thymelicus; species Thymelicus lineola. Next base: position 4,866,349 of record OZ010699.1, on the reverse strand, counting down.
CAGTAGCTTGGGTATGTCGGTGGAGTTGTATTCGTGCGCGATGTGCGCGGCGGCGTGCGGCGGCAGATAGATGTGGCCCAAGCTGTTGTACTTGGGGCCCTCGGGGATCAGCACGTGGCGTTGGCAGAGGTGGCCCTGAGGACAGATAGACAGAGGACTGGACAGATAGACAGAGGACTGTACACAGTAGCGGTGTTAGGGTAGGGCGCGGTTGGGCAACCGCCCAGGACGCCAGGTTTGAAGAGGCGCCGCAGAAACCCTTATAGTTTCGTCATGTCTGTCCATCAAGATCCTTAGTGCTGGAAAGCTGTAACGTGGCACAAATTTACATATTTATTATTTTTGTATGGGTTTCAATGGCAGATAGAGGTGCCGTAGAAATCTCGCCCAGGGCGCTGGTAGTCCTAAAACCGGCACTGAGTGTACAGATTGCAAAGGTGTTAGGTTGGTAGGAGAACATACAAATATTGTACTGAACACCGTACCGAAGCGCTCATCGGCTTGTGTCGATTCTAAGTGATCGACACAATTAAGCAACCGCGGGTTCGGTCGGTAGCTCTTAGATAGGTGACCTAACAGCAAAAATTTCTTGAGCGTTTCCGTACTTCGGAGGGCATGTAAAGATGGCGGTCCCAGTTATTATCGTAACCTGTGTGCTAAATTTGATTAAAATCTGTTTAGTAGTATTTGCGTGAAAGATTAACAAACATACGTACATCCTTATAAACTTTACATTTGTAACATTACTAAGATATATTAATTTGAATCGTTTACAAAAATATTATTTGTCTTGTATTCTATTTGCTAGAAAAATCCGTTTTTACTATAAAATACGAAATAGCTCATATAAACTTACGTTCACACGCTTCGAATGTATGCGACCTCCCTTCGCCGGGAACATGTCTAGCACATCGGCGTTGGGTAGTTCCATGAAGCTCTTTTTGTAAAGTGATGCATTTGCATCTTCCCGCAATATGTTATTTATTTGGCGGCCGCTCAACATTTTCGACATTTTTTGTGGAAATGTCATCTGTATAGGAAGCGTTGTCGGGCTGACGTTCGTTGCCACCTTCTTGCTTCTAATAAAATCTCTTAATAAGTTCTTATTTTTGCGAATAAACTTTTTGAACTTCTCCTCTTTATTCCTTTTTATATATTTCTTGTTCTTCACGGTAGATTTCATTGTCGTCAGCGTTGTCGTCGTCAGATATGGCAATCCGTTGGTTTTGTTTAACAATTGCATCCTGTTTACTTTATTGTTGTTTTTCAATAACAGGCTTTGCATGTCACTCCATAGGGATCTTGGCCTTAGTTGGTTGCTATCCAATATCCGTCTATCTATACTAGCATCATCATTGTTATCACCATTATAAGCAGTTTTGTTTTGATTAACTATTTCAGCTCTTCTTTGTGGATCATGAACTTTTACTTCTTTTGATATAAGAGCATCGTTTACTCTTCTTCTAATACTATCTATTATTTTTATACGATCATCTTCTTTATCATTGGTATTTGATTTAGTAACTTTCTTGTTGTCTCGTGTTGTAATTATTTTGTATCGCGCATCATTTAAATTAACGTTGTCTAGTTGTGTGTTATTTGTTTGCGAAAAACTTCGTCTTAGATATGCATAATCGTCGTTATTTCGCCGCAGATCTTGTTTAAGAATTTCAACGAATTGTAAGTTTTTCTTATGTATAGTATCTGAAAAAAAATAGTTTCATTAAATAAAAGTTTGTAATTGTTATCTGAATGTAAGGAACAAACTAATAATAATTTCGATACATTACTTAAACAATATTTATAATTAAAAATTCAAATAAAATTACAAAGGTAATTTCACGATACTGAAACCATATACATGTACCTTTTAAGGCGTAATTATTTTGAAACAAAATTACAAAACAGATTTTATACCATATAAACATGTTATTCTCACTTTCTTACATATTTCTTATGTAAGGTTATTCAATCGTAAATATTTTATGACTTGTTTTATATCATAAAGCGTTCATTCAATAACAATTGCTTTCACAATATACATTCTACATAAATATTATAACAATTTATTTTGTAGTATATTTAGCACTATGATTTTTTAAGCTCCCGTTTATTTGAATTAAAAATACATCTTTAATAAAAGAGAAAAACACAACTAATTTTTTAGTTGTGTTTTTCTCTTTTATTAAAGATGTATTTTTAAAACAAGTTACTAAAATGTCTAAAATAGTCTAAAATGACTTGATAGGTATTGGTTAAAATCTTTATTTATAATATTTTATTTTTTTAGAGAAGACACATTTTGTAACATCACATACATATAACTTGAAGCTAAGGCAAGCAAGGCGCACTCCGCACTTAGATCACAAATACGTGTTTTTTTTATAATTCATAATTCTTTATTGCGATAAGATCGAACCTTATACCCTTCTCTTTGTATTTGTTTCCATTACCAGCCAACTACAGGATGGCGGAAAACCTGTTTACAGTACCTGTATGTAGTAACGTTGGAGTTGGTTAGAAGAAAACAACGGGTTTTCCGAATGATAGTTTAATTAGTTTACAGACTGAACACTTGGTTTTTAACTGACTAAGACTGAAGAAATAAGATTCTATATTCGACCCGAATGTACATGTCATTGTCCATTCAGGTCATATTAAAAAGTTTTTTTATTGTTTTAGGATATAGAAAAGACCTCGAATGGGCGATGTGGGCTGGGGACCAGGCCCCGGAGACTGACGAGGAATGGGACAGGCCGTGGCTGAGGGACCACTGCATTGGATTTTATTCCTGGCCGAAAAAACTGGAGGTATTTTGAAATCTTCTATGTATTAATGTATGTTTTTACAGTAAATATAGGTAACTTATGAGGTTAATAAATAATAAGTTGTATGTTTAGTGTTTATTTTATTTTACATCGGTTCACAAATACAAAAAGATAATATTATTATGTAAGTATAAAAAAATCCCACCGAAAAAATTAGTTTTCGTGTTCATGTGTTAAAATAAAATTCAATAAAACAAAATAAAATAATATCGCCCAAAAAAATATATGAAACGTGACAGAAAAGTTTCATATTAATGTATCAAAATTCAAAGTACATGTACATAATTAGAGTACAGTACGGCCGACGTATCTTGGCGCGTCTGAACATCGCGCAGAAGGCTGCAACATAATTCGTAACTTATTCGGCAATGCTCAACACACGGCGTATTATGTCTCAGCCACACGTTAGCATGTTCGTGTCGCTATCTCTGTCTTACATGCGCTAAAGTTCCCAAAGGCTATGTTCAGACGCGCCAAGATACTCCGGCCGTAGTGTACAAATAATAAATAATAAAAATTCAAAGTAATTGAATAACAAGCGAAAAATAGAAAAGCAATGGTCTTACGTCCCTTTTAACGCATATGACTCCACTCAACAGATAGTGGAACCCCCGATGCATCAATACGATCCTTCAGCGCTCCAGCCACAAGATATGGAGGAGGGCGAACGGTATCTGTTCGAGTTCTTCAATGACGATGACAACATCGAGCGGCTGGTGCGCTTCCTCACCGTCGAGGAGAAGAAGGGCAAGGACAAGTTTAATGGAGTGCGGTTCATGGTGTTTCGGGTGAGTTTTGAGCAAAAATCGACATTTTCTTTTCTTTTTTTTCTTCTCTCTTGGCTGGCAACGCATCAGTGATGTTTAGTGTTGCTGATATCCATGGGCGACGATAGCTACTTACCATCAGGTTGATCGTCAGCTCGTTTGGAATCTAACGATTTAAAGGTAGCTAGCAACTATTCGTACTTAAAGTTTATATAACGCCTTTTAATTATTAATTTATTATTTTTTCGTTATAAGTATGTACGATATTAATTAATGCTATATGTAACAAAACTGCATTTTATCAATACACTAATAAAAAAAAACAAAGTCTCGAGCACAGACGCAAGATAGCCAGCCTCGCGGTTTTCATCATTTCAAAAAATCGCAAGAAACAATTCCTCCATCCACAGTCATGAAGCACTATACTAAACGCAAAGACTCATGGCAGGCGGAGTAATAAAACGTGCAAACGCACGTACACAAACGACGCGCATCTCTGTGCCTGTGTGACGTCATCCATAAACAGTGCAAATGCGAGAGAGAAAATGATGTGCGCCGTCTCTTTTGCACGTTTTATTACTCCGCCTGCCACGAGTCTTTGCGTTTAGTATAACTAATATTCCTTAAAAACTTGCGCGTATTAACTTACGGCTATCAACAGATGGCCTTCGCCCAGTTCGGGCCGCGCGTGGCGGACAGGCTGTTGTCCCACGCGCTGCGGTGCGCGGGCGACCCGCAGGAGGCGTTGCAACGGTTCGCGGCCGAGGTGGCGGCGGCGGCGCTGCGGGCCCCGCGCTACTGGCCGCGCGAGCCCGCCCTCCAACTGTATCGGCAGGCTACTGATGTTATATTGAAAGGTTTGTCAACATTGCTTCACTAAATGGCTATCTGACGACTAGGGCATAGATATCGAACTTTCGAGATTTCGCAATTCCGGAATCTCGGACAATTTTTCAGTTCCGGAACTGAGTGTTTCAATATCGAAAATTCGATATTCATTATTACTATACAAAGTAGTGATTTCGAGTGTTCATTTATTTCGAACGCGTGTTCATTTATTTCAAACATCGGCTATATGTGCTTTGCAATATCACAATTATGTTTTTTTTTTTACTTAAAATAAGTTAATGCTTGACCATAATCCCACCTCACGGTAAGTGAAGATATGGTCCAGGATGGTGAGCGCACTAACTTAATAAAAGCCTATTCACTCTTTTATATTATTATAATCTTTTCTTGAAGTCATCCACGTCAAGTGGGTGGGAACGCAAACGCAGGCAATTATTCCAACGCAGCTATTCCAACGACCTGCGTGGCGTAATGGTGTGCTGGACCGCCGCTCGAAAACCCCTGGGTTCGATTTCCAGCAAGGCAGAAATTTGAATGAGTTGTTTGAATGTGTGCGCGTGATTGTTCTGCATAAATAAAATCAGTAACTACTGGAGGTCTTATAGTCTTTGTTACATAAAACAATTTAAGAAATAAAGGTGTTACATTTTCTATGGTACAAAATAAGAATAAAATGTCTTATTTCGTCCACTGATCTCATGATCCAAAAATCACAACCCATAATTATCATATCATAAGGTTACAGATCTACCACGCTGGCCTTGGTCTCGGATTGGTAGTCTACCAATCCTTACACCTCACCTCATACACCTTTGAGAACATTATAGAGAACTCTCAGGTGTGCAGGTTTCCTCAAGTTGTTTTCCTTCACCGAAGTAAGTGATTCTCCCCCCCCAGGCCTGACAGCAGTAACACCAGAGACAATGGAGGACTGGGGCACCTGTGTTGCCACCGGGGTAGAGAAGCTGGACCCCCGGCGCGGCGCCCCCGTGCTCGCCGCCCTCGGCCAGCTGTGCACGCCGCCCCCCGCCGCTGAGGGGGAGGACCCCGACCATCATACCACCTTCGTGGTGGGCGCACGGCTGTATGCATTGCAGGTACGTGTGTAAAGACAGAAAATACTTAATAGTACACTACGGCCGACGTATCTTGGCGCGTCTGAATATAGGCTTTGCGAACTTTAGCGCGTGTAAGACAGAGATAACACGAACATGCTAACATGTGACTGAGACATAATACGCCGCGTACCGAGCATTGCCGAATTATGTTACTTCTTTTTAATTTATTTATTTACGAAGTGCAAACATTATTCAGCGTACATTTCTGCCAAACTACAGAGCAGTTTGTCGGCAGCGGTTCTCGTGGAGGTAACATTATTAATAACTGCGCAGCCTTCTGCGCGAAGTTCAGACGCGAACTTTGGCAGAGAAGAGTCAATCCGCAAAATCATTTAAATAAACAGCGACTCTTGCTTCGACACAATAAAGTGTCAATATGAAAAATAATAATTTAGTTTTAATTTACGGTTCATATTAGCTCCGTCCAGTTGCTAAGCTTAAGCGCCTTAAGTGTTACTTATAATAACAATGTCGTCGGTGTGTAGGGCGCCGTGGGGTCGCTGACGTGGCGCGCCGCCCCGCTGGCCGCGGAGCTCCTGAAGCAACTGGACGCCGCCAACTTCATCCAGCACCCCTACCAGAGCGTCAGGGAGATTGTTGGCAGGTGGGTGCTCTTGTGGACTATTTATTTATTTATTTATACAGACAATTTTATTGTAAACATTACAGATCTTAAATCCAATGCGTTTACAATGTCTCCTCATATTGCTTGACAGTCCTGCGAAAAACAGCAGGCTTTGAAAAAAATATGTCTAGAGCAGGATCCCATGCTGGTACACCATTAGGCAGAGTCAATGCTCGAATAAGCGGTGACTCTCTCATCTATTATCGTCACAATGAGCTAATTAACTACAGCAGAATACATTTAAACTATGTATGTAGTATATAAAGAGAAAAGGTATTATAAAGAAGTATTGATTTTTTGTTTGTTTGATTGTTATGGATAAACTCCAATACTACTGGACCGATTTCAAAGCGAGTGCGAAGCTGTGGGCAATAGCTAGTTACAGATAAGAGTGTTACGCCCCAACTCGGAGGCACTAACGGTTACTTTAATCGCTCCTTAGTAAAGAATCGCCATACAAATTCTGTACTAAGGAACGATTTAAGTAACCGTTAGTGACTCTGAGTTGGGGCGTTAGTGTGCCCTATTAGATTTTGACGTGATAACGTCTATTAAAACGATGAACGCCGGGTGCACGCACGAAAAAGCATGACTCATTTTTCGCGTTCCGCGAGCGAGCGAACAATGGAGAAAGCGTCATCTATGAACAAAACTATGTACACAATTAAGTCAGAAAGGAACTTGCTGAAAAAGTAGTTTAGTTCAGGAGTTCTAGATGGCGTTGTAGTATAAAGATAAAAGTTTCTAATTATAAGTTAATTTCCAGAGATAATATTATATTCGAGCACTACTTCATCTATGTTTTGTCATGACGTTGTCACGTTAAACTATCGTCCGTAAACCGACTTTACAGACAGCCATTTTTTTAATTTTGATTAATATTTTACACGTGTTTACAATTCTGTACTGTATTGTGTTGTCAGTATCCTGATGACGATATTCGACACGGAGATGGTGTTCCCGGGCGGGCAGGCGGGCGCGGCCCCCCGCTTCGCCGCCTTCCTGGCCAGCGTGCAGCCGAGACTCGCCGCACTCTACGACGAGAACGGAGATATCGGTATGACACCACACTAGGGTTGACAACCTCTTTATAAAAACCAGGATTTGGTGTTGGAGAAACCATGACAATTATCGATATCACTTTTTGTCTAATCGTGTAGTAAAGCAGTATTCCACTGTAAGAATTTTAAAAGAGGCGCGCGAATTTTCAAATTTAAAAACGTACGCAGGACCCTTCTTAAAAACTATTCAGGACATCCCAGATCACTACAAAAACTAGGATATGTCCTGGGAAAATAGGACGGTTGGCAACTCTACACCACACTCCATCCATCCACTGGCTCTTACGATTTCACTGCTGGACATAGGCCTGAGCCTCCTGAATCCAGCGATACCAGCTGTCTTCCTTAGTTCTTTAGTCTACAGCTAATTTAATCGAGACGTGATCTCCATTTGAGAATATTTCTTCCCCAACAGTTATCGGTCCTTCGTACTATGTGGTCAGCCCATTGACACTTAAGCCGGCTAATTCTTTGTCTGTTACCCTCGTTCGTCTATGGATTACCTCATTTCTGATGCGTTCACGTACATAAATATAGGATGCTCTCTTGTATTCTAAGTAACATGGGCTATATTTAAAAAAATGAGGGATCTCTTCGAAAACCGAAGCAAATCGAGGGTGGTTACTATGTTATTTATTTATTTAAAACTATTATACCTTTTAAAAAAATTGTACAAAAGGTGGGCTTGATGCTAGAAACATTCTCTGCCAGTCGACCTTTGGGAAAACAAAAACATTTATAGAACTATTAGAACATGAATGAGAGGAACGGACGAGATTCTTTGATTCGGTGTCGACGCGATGTACCAAATGATCAACGCGCGATGAAAAGAGTAAAACCGTGCAAATAATAATTTAGTAGTTCCGTGATAAAAGAAAGTGTTGTTATGGAGTTTCTTGCGCTGCTTCTTCTCCATTATGAATATATGAACTATTATTCCTCGTAAGCAACCGCTAACATTCCCATTACAGTGGTAAAGTCATCAGCGTACCTATCGGGCGAGCAGTACGGGGCGCGCGCCGCGCCGGTGTTCGTGGAGGTGGAGGAGGCTGCGGGCGAGGGGGGCGAAGGCGGGGGGGTGGTCGTAGCGGAGGCGTGTGACACGGCCGCCGCGACCGGGGGCAATGACCCGCGCGTGCGACTGCCGCCCGCCGCCGCGGCTGAATATGACGCACAGGTAAATATACTGGCTTCAAATATACTGCATGCCCTTCAATCAATTAAAAGGTATAGTAATAAATTTTATACATTCGAATTTTTAATCATTGCAAGTTGATAATAATTATTTTAAGAAATAATTTGCATACCTCTATTCTTGGCAAATGTGAGCGATATTCGACATCCAGCTAACACCTTTTTGTAACCACATTTTTGCAAATAAATATCATTTCATTTCATTTCAACCATTGAAGTATTATTACTAGCGTATAGAACAGACACCGTGAACACGATATATGTCCCAATAAATTGGCGCCAATGGGCTTCAATCTTAAATGGATTCGTTCGATTTTGTAAGGAGAACGGCGTAAGGTGAACTCAATTTTGAAAATAGAACCTCCCGGCGGGACACACATTTTGTTCGAGATGTCTGTTCTATGATATTATACTTCAATGGCTTCAACCCATTAATGGACCACTACAAGGCCTCCGACATGGCTTAACGATTGTTATCTTATGATAACAACCGGGACCGACGGTTTTACGTGCCCTCCAAAGCACGGAAACGCTCAATAGTTTTTGCCACTAGCCGCTACCTATCCAACTACCGAGCGTGCCCACTTTCTTAACTTTGTCGATCACTTAGAATTGACACAAGCCGCTGGGCTATGAGCGCTTCAGTGGAGTCAGTGTACGAATAAGTGTATTAGTTCATTGAGTGGAGTCGATATAAATCATTTTTCTCTATTTATCTAATCTCTAAAGTTTCATTCTTACACTAACAATAACATTCTGAATTCTGATTTTGAAAATTAGGTTACGCAATTTACTTACGCAATACTTAAGTTTATTTATGTATGCAATAGATTTGCTCATTTTAAAACAGTTGGTAAACATATTAAATAAATAAAATAAACATTTGTTGTCACGAATGCATAATTTTTCCAAGCTTACAATATATGCAATATGATACGTGAAGAGGTTTCCTTCTCTGTACATAAATGCATGCCACGCTGTATGATCGTTTGGGGACCGTTATCATATCTTGTATGTGTCAGGGTCAATGATATTAAACTATAGATACGTTATGCCCTTACAAATCAACCAAAAAATCTGTTCCGACCGAGCTACAACACACACACGTTTATCTTTTGTTACACTACACCAATCACTAATACATTGGTAAATTATGTAAAAGGGATGGCACTACTAAAACCATAATAGTGAAAAAGACAGCTAGACGGCCTCACTCAGAGGCAGCTATCAACTGTCTGAATTGAAATCGCTACACTTGTCTACATTTGACTAACGTAATTTCAGCGCCATCTTGGCATATCTTGTATATAATATCATTGGACAGGGTGGTGCGGGCATGGCGGGCGGCGCGGGTGGTGCGGGGGCAGCGGGGGCGCGCGCCCTCCGCCAGCTGGTGCGGCCGGAGCCCCCGCTGCGGCTGCCGGCCGACGGGCCCTCGCCCGCCGCCAACGATCACGCGCGCGCGCTCAACCTCTTCACCACCGGTGAGTAGAGACTTGCGACCCAGTCACAAATTGTACAATCGATAATGTAACATTTTAACAAAAAAATAACCGACTTCAAATGAAGTACATTGTACATTTGACATGGATGCCATTGTCAGATATCGCTCAAAGGATATGGCCAACATCTGTATAGGCATTTGCCCCACTTGTGAAATATAATGTACACATTTTAATTTTACCTTATTGCATCTCACGGCAAAAAATCAAACACAATTATTATTTTGCAGAAATCAAACTCAAAAATCAAATGTCAATATAGCAGACATTTGCATTTATGTCAGCCAATTGTCAACCTCCAGTAATAGCAATGGAGGAAGTAGAAGATTATACAACTTATTTTTTTTGTTAATTTATTATGACTACTAATGGCGGAGTTCAGAAGAAAATTAAAATTCTAGTTATGTTTTAATAAATGGAAAACATGTCTTTTCAAGGGACTAAAACCTTGTACAAATAAGAGTATTTTAACCATTTCCGGGGTACATGTTGGCCACCTCCTTTATGTGGTACCACACGACAAGCACCAGCTTTCGATTAAAAAAAGAATCATCCAAATCGGTTCACCCAGTCCAAAGTTCTGAGGTAACAAACATAAAAAAAATACAGTCGAATTGAGAACCTCCTCCTTTTTTGAAGTCGATTAAAAAAAATTAAGTATCCAGGGCATGATTCTAAAACCCTCTGTAATGTTTAATATTATTATCGTCGCGAACTCATCATCACAGTGACACTAGAGATGTACAAAAAAATCGGTTTTGAATCGGTCTGACTTTTATCGACTAAACTGAATAATCGACTAATTCGATTACTTTTACTCTAATAATCGGCCATCGCTAACCTACACACCACACATTCGTTGTCCACAGTGCTCCGAGTGTGCATGGGGGTGTTGGTCCGCAGCGTGCACAACCGTACCGAGGTGATGTACGAGGTGTTTCCGACCGCGTGCGCTTTAGCCGCGCGGGGTCCGCCGCAACCCCACGATGAGGTACCGAGATACGCTGGGGGATTCCTCGCCAGCCTGGCCCTCGCGCAACACACCCCGGAGGCCTTCGACAAGGCCTTGGCTTCCCTCGAGGCCTTGGTAACGGGACGGTCCTGGTGGGCACGACTCGCTTGCTTGGACTTCGCGCAAGCGCTGCTGTTTTATGGACTGCCGCTCCTCTGCGAGAGACCGGAGAGGGCCATGCGCGCTGAGAGGTTCGCCTTGAATCTGATGAGCGATGCTCGGCTTGAGGTCAGTTTCTTTGTATATACTTTTTTTTGTTTGTTTGTTGTTTGAAATCGTTTATCTCTAGAATATTTGAAAATATTTTATGTATGATAGTTACATTCAAGACTTGTTTATTTATTTAACTTTTGCACCATACAATTAGTATAATAGCAAAGGTGGACTTAGTGCTAAAAGCATTCTCTCCCAATCAACCTTCGGATAGTAAGAACACAATGATATGGCGGTATTACATAACAATAAGTAAGACTTCGTGCTATATTGCATAAATATAATTCGTGACAAAAATAGTTGTTTCACGGGTATGGGTATTGAGAATAGGTACCCAAAACGAATCGAAGAGTGGTACATAACTGCAATTGTATCAATTGATTCTATAATGTAATAAGCAGAGTGACAGCTCCCAGCCAGGTGAAAACCTTGCTACATCGTGACCATGGGACTAATAGACTTACGAGTCCCTAAAGGAGTATCCTAAAACGCGGGAAAAGTTGGGTTAAATTACTGCGAGCGCAGAACACGCCAAGTAATGATCATTACTATGGTTTAAAGAAACCATGATTATTTTCTCCTGAATCCTAAAAGACTAAACATTTCAGGTACGTCAACAAGCGGCCAAGCTCCTGACGGGTCTGATGCACTGCGGGGCGCTCCCCGACGAAGACGAGACCCTCCGCTCGCTGATGAAGAACTGTCGCTCCAAGGACTTGGTGGAAAGACATCGGGGGGTCCTCGGTCTGTGCTCCTACATGTCCTCCCGGCCGTACGGGCTGGGACCCCAGCTAGGGGTCGTGTTGGCCGAGCTGGCCAAACACACGAGCGCTCCGGACCCCATCCCGGCTACCATCAGGGCTGCGCTGTCCGAGTTCAGACGCACCCACCAGGATGACTGGCCGAGACACCGACAACAGCTCACTGAGGAGGAGTTGGATCTCCTCGCGGATCTGGCCTCGCCGCCCTCGTACTGCGCTTGAAGCACGCGGATGTGACCAGATGATCAGATCCGCGCTGACTGCTGACCAATGACAAACGGCTCAAAAGAAATCTTTATTACCCACGAATCTCATCTCGATGTTTAGCTGTCTTTTCCTACCCTTAACGCTGGCTAAAGTGAAAATATTCAGGTCCGCTTTGGCTGACTTCAGACGCATGTGTCAGCTAAGAACAGCATGTTTCTTCACGATTTGCGTTTTCTTTTATATAGGAACTGTGGAAACATTGTTTTTTGATCATATAATAAAATTTCAAATCATCCGATCCCATCAATCTTTTTTTTTAATTTAATTATCATATCAAAAGTTACATAAAATCGTAGCATTAAATAGCATCATAAAAATAAAATCTGACATCGTAATCGTGAATATAGTGAGTTGTTCTATTGATTTATTATTGGTAATGTAACCGATGTTCCAATGTTCTATATAGTCGGTTTGTTGGATTGTTTGTTTTTATTCAGATTTATTTTTTCGTCTTTCTTCACAAGACGCACAGAGGAATGTTACAGTGATTTTGATCAGCTTTCATCATCGTGTTAAACTTAAAAAAGTAATTATGAGTGCTATGTATTCAAATTATAATATTGATTTTTAACCGCACTTCATCGGTTTGTCGGGAAATGGTTCATGGGCTTTACGGGTTTGGATGGTAATTTTGGTACCATGACTTAATAGATTATAATAATAAAGTTATTATTTTTCGATTGGGAGGGTGTTATTCTTCTAGTGGGAGTGGTAAAGTCGCCGCAGTTAAGTTAAATATGACTGCTGTGCTGAGACATGCAGACATATCGCACCTTCAGTGAAAAAGTCGTCTTACGTTGAATTTTAATTATAAATATGATTGGAAAGAGGGACAGAAGCTGCATTATGCTCATTTTTTTTACAAATTCTTATCATTAATCTTGATGGTTTTGTGCTAGAAAACGTAATGTAAGTTCCTTAGACTACCTACTGATATTTTAACAGTTTTTTTGCTCTCCTGTAAAAATTGCAATTTTCATATTATGCCTTTTTTCCACTGAGCGTGCGATATTATATTATAGATGTAATTTATCTGGTGGCTACGTATTACGTTATTTATCTAATGTGTGGTTGCTTTTATCGTCTATCTTCCTACATAATATACTAATATGGTGTATTTATTTTCTTATTATATTTTACAAGTGTCTACTTACTCGTTAGAAACGTATTAAAGAATATTGCATAATCGTATTTAGGTAAACTATATTTACTCAAGTAACGCAACATTTTCATTGATATAAAGCTTATCGTTAGTAGTGTGTAGACTCAAACATATTCTGAGTGTGTAGAAATTATTTAACCGATCGATGTCTAAATCACCTCGTGTGATATTATCAATGTAATCTCTTAGAATCAGCCGTAATATTTTACCCATCTATGTAAGCAACTTGTGCATTTAGATATACGGGGAACATTTAATCATTCGTAGACGTGAATAATAATTATTATTATCATTATTACAATTCAACTATTCTATAGAATAATTTTATTAAATGACTATCGATGCTATCAAACACTTTCAAGTTAAATATTCTTTTAAACTAACTGGTACAGGTACATATTATTTTTCAATATAGGTTGTTAAGTTTTTCTTTTTTATGGTTATTTTTGTTTCATAAAAGTTTTAGTTGTACATCTGTAAAATATTTTGAGTTTATTATTTGTATACCTAAATTAGCTTATTGTTTAATAAAGATCTGCTGTGGAAAAGAATATTTGTGTATACATATTGTATTTTATGTTTCTAAAAATAAACGATATTCACTGTGTCTGTTTTTGTTATTTTTCTTTCTAATAACATCAATATTGTTATCTTTTTGAGTGTATCTTGTAAGAGCAGTTTGATCTGAATCTGGTTGTTGATAGCTTACACTAACTAAACAGTTCATGGATTTTAGCGATCATTGTGTAAAAATTCGTATCAAATCAAATCAAAATCTTTTATTCATTAGGTATCACTTATACACGTATTTTTTTTTAATCTACCAGCTTTTCGGAAAGATACTTTGTCATGGAGGAGAAGAAATGCCGATATTATATATGAGATATATTATATACGTATCAAGCTATAGTATTTACTCCTATAGAATTGATGCACATATTAATTTTTCAGCAAACCTAATACTTTTTCGTAAAAAGCATTCAAATACTTAACTTTTACTTTTTTGCTTATTCTGAAAAAGACGGAATTCAAGTTACAACCTTTTTCAATGCGGGTGTCGATATGTATAATATTATCTTAATATTTAACATCACTACTAAAATTTATAGCAGTGATAGCCTAGCGGTTTGAACGTTGGTCTCCCGAACGCAGGAGCCCGTGGTCGAATCTTGGCATGCACCTCTGACTTTCAAAAATTATGTGCGTATTAGAAGCTAATAAAATTGTCACTTGCTTCAGTTGAGGAAAACATGACGAGAAAACCTGCACACTGGAGAGTTCTCCATAATGTTATCAGAGGTGTGTGAAGTCTATCAAACCGCATTTGACCAGCGTGTTAGACTATGGCCTGTACCTCTCACATTGTGAAAAGAAACCCGAGCGCAGCAGCGGGACAATTATCGTGACAGACTTTTTTGACTATAATTTCAATGAATGAATGAATAATTCTCAAAAATCTTGAAAATCTGAGAATGTAACTTTAAATTTATTTTTCGGTCTAATACAAATATATTAACCACTCTTATTTTAAAATTACCTATACACAAAAGTCAGAATCAGAGTATATTATAAGTGGTTCCATTCATCATGAAGTCAAAACAGACACCAAATGCACCAATTCAGTTCTCCCTGAACAAACCTTGCTCTCAAACAACCAATAATAGATGGTTCTCATTCAATTTCCTTTTTGATAAAGACACGTCTATTATCAGCAGACTTATTTACTTCTTAATTGGCTATGTAGAAAACTAAACTAAGCAAATAAAAACGACAATTAATTACACACACAATTTATTTAATAGGTATCATAACATACATGGTTACAGTCACAAGTAAAGAAACCAAACAAGATCCGTCAAACCAAATGTTAACTTCATTCAAAGCTTCATACAAAAATTGTCACTATTTATCACCTGTTCATCTTATCTTCGATCCTCAACATCTGTAATGATATAAATAAAGTTGATTAGTAACTATTCAACACCATAATTTTGTTGAAGGCAACAGGAAAGATAAAGTCAAAGTCAAAGTCAAAATATTTATTCATATAGGTATCACTGATACACTTATGCACGTAATTTTTTGGCTTTTCGGAAGGTGCTTTGTCGTGGAGGAGAAGAAAAGCCTAAAGAAACTCCTCAGCACATCTTTTAAAAAAATATTACAAAAAAAAAAGATAATAATACAAAAGTATTTACTATTCTGAGCGGAACTGGTTGCAGAGCTGGTCATTTCCATGCGTCTTTGTCATTTAAATACTCGTCTACACTATAATATCCCTTGCCTAACAATTGTGTCTTTACGCGTTTTTTGAAAGTTTCTATTGGCAAGTCACGTATTAATTTTGGGATTTTATTATAGAAATGTATACCAAGCCCTATGAAAGATCGCTGCACTTTACTTAGGCGGAACGAAGGCGTAACTAATTGATGCATTCTTTTCGTATGGCGATTATTAATATCAAAATTTTGTTTATACGCGTTTATATTCTTCCGTATAAAAACTACATTGTTGAAGATATACTGGGAAGCTACTGTAAGTATACCTATTTCCTTGAACTTTTCACGCAAAGATTCCCGAGACCTAAGTTTATAAATAGCCCTAACAGCCCGTTTCTGGAGTATGAAAATTTGTTTTATATTGGCTGCTTTGCCCCACAGCAAGATGGCATAAGACATAACACTGTGGAAATAAGCAAAATAGACTATCCTAGCAGTTTCGACGTCTGTATACTGCCTTATTTTCCTAACAGCAAAAGCAGCCCTACCGAGTTTTGTCGAGAGATTTGTTATATGTGGGCCCCATTGAAGTTTACTATCTAATGTCACCCCTAAAAAGACCGTCGATTCCTCCATATGCAATGTTTCGTTATTTAGTTTAAGAGATTTGCTGACTTTTTTAACATTAGGTAGCACAAACTCTATACATTTCGTTTTTTTTTGCATTTAATAGTAAATTATTGATAGTGAACCAACGCGACACATGCGAAAGAGCACTATTTACGTCGTCGAAATTTACTTTATTCCTTTCACACTTAAATATTAGTGATGTATCATCAGCAAATAGTACAATATTCGCTTGGTTCTTTACATAATGTGGTAAATCGTTAATGTATACCAGAAAAAGAAACGGACCCAAGATCGAGCCCTGCGGTACACCAATCACAGCCGGTGACCCCGATGACTTAATATCGTTTATGCTAACTCTTTGTATTCTATTACTCAAATAAGACGCGATCAAGCTAAGGGCCTTGTTTTTTATACCATAGTGGTCAAGTTTAAACAGCAATGTTTCGTGCTCAACACAATCAAATGCCTTAGATAAGTCACAAAATACTCCTATGGCATTATGTGATGCCTCCCATGCTTCAAATATATGCTTTAATATCCTAGCCCCGGCATCGGTTGTACTACGGCCTTTAGTGAAACCGTATTGCTCAGGACGTAATAATTATTATATATATATATTTTATTCAAGTTTAAAATAATATCAAATTCCAAAGGACATGCTCAAAGAATTTGCAATTAGTAATTACTGGTAGGGGAGTATTCTCTAGAGCTACAAGAGAGATGCCCGTGCTCAACTTCAGTATTAGGCCTTAAGTGAAGCCAATAACTCACTCATCCACACACTGTTCTCATGTATTATCTTCATCTATACTAATATTATAAAGAGAAAAGATTTGATTGTTTGTTTGCATTGAATAGGCTCCGTAACTACTGAACCGATTTGAAAATTTCTTTCACTGTTGGGAAGCTACACTATCACCGAGTAACATAGGCTATATTATATATATTTTTTTACTATTTTTCCCGAAGCAAATCGAGAGCAATTTCCTAGTTACTCATAAAATAGACAAAAACAGTCAGGGTATGAGGAAAATGAGAAAACTGAGGTAAACTAGATACATACTTTTACCATCACATGCTACAATCTTCACTTTATCCACTTTAGCCACCTCTTGCACTTCCCGGAACTCTACGTCATTCAACATAAAGGTCCATACATTATCACAAAATCTGAAACAACACAATTTATACTATAAAATGAAGTCATTCTAGTAATTAGTAACAGCTATGACCAAAAGTGCATGGTTGCATACCAAGTCACTGTAATCCATTTTATTATTCAAATAAAGATTTTTATTGTTATGAAATCATCACTTATTTTTAATCAAGTTTTACCTGTATGTGTTTAGCTTTCCAGCTTTGAATGTTAATCTAGACTTAACTCTGTTAGATAGAGCTTGGTTAATGGATTTATCAAATTGTAGCAAAACTTTCACAGCCAGAGTAGGAGTTATCTGTCCATACTGAAAAGAAAACACAATTAAAATAACTGGTACTATCTGTACACTGTTTCTATTCTTTATATTATATATAAAAATTACTTGTATTAATTCATCGAGGCTCTCTTGTAATGTATTTCCAATTGTAGTATTTCTATACAATTGGTAAGACATATTTGCGTTAATTTACTTGTTGATGACGGAATTTATTCTTAGAAAATCTGAATAGATCCTGGTCGTAAATCGTACAAAGATTCTGTTTATTTCAATTTAATCAACAAAACAGCAACTGGTCTGGTCTAGTTTTAATTTTCGGAAAATACTCAACACACTATCTAATTCCAAATAATAGGAAAAGATTTAAGGATATCGATTTTGAATATTATTACAGCACAACTCTATGCAGAAATAAGAAACTAAATTGAATTATATTTTTTTATTTTAGTTAAACTAGTCATCAAAAGACAAAAAATCGAAGTCGAATCAAATTAGTTTAGTATTTAGTAAATGTCAATTGTCAATATGCAAAATTGTTGTCAAGTTTATGAAGATGTCAGTGTCACTGCCTTCTTTACAGAATAATATAGGCCTTTCCGTGGTCTACAGCATAGATAATATATAAAAAAGTTTTTGATATAATTTATTTATTAAACAGATTTTATAGGCTACTAGCTTTTGCCCGTGGCTTCGCCCGCGATAGTGTTGAGTAATTAATTAGATAATTTAGATTTATATGCCCGTGTCAATCTTGGTGAGAAGTATATTCCCTCTGTCGATGTAGGAAATTACCAAGTGGAAATATAATTCCCTTTATCCGCATTGAGTTCATTACTTCATCAATATATATAAAATGTTGATTCAGTCTGTTTGAATTGAAATTATTGTTGTTGTCCATAGACACTTTCAAGTTAAAATATGTCGCAGCCGGCTCAAAGAAAAAGGAAAACTTTAATGAATTGTTTTTTATCAAAATTAGACATCTGATTGCTATGATTATTGGAGTGCTTTTTCTTTATTCGCAACATGACGATACATTCGCGAATGTCACTACAAGCCTTTATTAATTACTAACATATTTTATTTGTATTAATTAGGTAAAAGTTAAGTAAAGCCAGAGGCAACAACTAGTTACAAGGGCATTCCAGCAAGGTTATAGGGTAATAATTTCCACCACATATTAACAGAATATAGGGAAATAATTTCCCACCGAAACAACACCTTAACAAATATAGGGAAACATAATTATTCCCACCAGAAAAAAACCATTTAGCCTCATTGAAGTATAATGTCATAGACCAGACATCTCGAACATTAAAATGTATGTCCCGCTGGGAGGTTCTATTTTCAAAATTGAGCCCCCGTTCTTTCAAAATCGAACAAATTCATTGAAGATTGAAGCCCTTTGGTGCCAATTCATTGGGACATACATCGTGTTCGCAATGTCGGTTCTATACGCTAGTAATAATACTTTAATATTTAGCCTGTGTTTTTTATTATTATTGTTGGAGGAGCTGTGGCCAAAGGGGATCATCTTCCGAAAGTTCCATGGACGTCGACGACCACCGGGAGTCACCGGAAGCGCGTCTCACTTCACGAATAATTTAATTAGTTTTTAAGTATATTTTTGTATGTATGTAATGAGTATAATAATATGTATGTATTTATGTTATGGGCCTCGTTGCCTGAAATAAAGATTTATTATTATTATTATTTATGAACTGAGGCTCCAGGTTAAACAAAGGTTTAAAAGAAGAAATACATAAATGTGCCTTCAACACTTCATAGTAATTAACATCCCTGTGAATTAGTTAAAAAATAGTGACATAAAAAGTAACGGCTGAAAGGTCAAACGAATTCGAATTTTCAGACAACATTCTGAGGGCCCAATATTTTTGGCTTTATCAAGTAGGTGCAACGGTGTAGCCGAAAAGTTTTTACTAATTCTTAACTAAAATTTTATTGTAGCTACATAATCTCTGTGTATGAAAGTGTCCATAAAACGCGTCCAATAATAACGGGTGGCGCTGAGGTAGCCTAGGATAAATTTTATTGAACTCAGTGGGCTTAGTGCGAGTTTTACGTGACATAACGGGCTCGCTACGTAAATGCGAGTCAGCTATACTATTGGCTACAGATTTGGCGGCAGTGAAAAGAATTTAAAAGAAATGCATCGGTAGCCAATAGGATAGCTGACTCGCATTTACGTTAGCGAGCCCGTTATGTCATGTAAAACTCGCACTATGGCCACTGTAAACTTTACTCCGTCTACACTTAAAACTCGTCGGAAATATCTGTGGACCTGGCTCAATGGCGTCATGCAAACTGGAGAGATAGCAAAGAAAACCGAGATGTAAAGATTAAAAATAATATTTTGATTTGTGTGTATCTACTTTTTGCACTTTTATACAACTTTTAGATCAGTCTGCACTTTATAGGGTTCCGTACCCAAATGGTGTCAACGGGACCCTATTGCTAAGCCCCGGCTGTCCGTCCAACCGTCTGTCTGCAAGCTGTGTCATGAACCGTAATAGGTAGACAGTTGAAATTTTCACAGAGTGTATATTTCTATTGCCGCTGTAACAACAACTAACGAAAAAAAAAGAAAAGAATGAAAGAGCCGTGTTTTTTTTCATTTTTAAAGAATTGGATTGCTTTGAGCACTAAATTCCGCTCTGCACTATGTATCGTACTACCCATCTTACAATACATCTCGATGATCTCGAACAAAATGTGTATCCCAAAACCGCGATGACGCGTTCTTTTTTCAAACTCTAGAAGGCGATTTACACACTTGCCATAGAGTAACTTTGTATAAGACACTTGCCGAACCACGACAAACAGTCAACGACTCCCAAATCTTTAGCTCTTCCAAATGTTTGATTTAATTTAAATTGAATTCACTGATTAATGTAATACACAAATTATTTCCCAAAGAGTAGGTACTATAGTCATTCTTATCGGGCTTATTTATTTGTCCATTAACACGCTTACGGCTTGCCAAGTGTGTAAGCCCGCCTCATGATTTTGTCATTCAAAAATGGCGGGAACATTACACAATAATTTGAAACAAATTCGTTTTAGTTGATTTAAGTTAATATTTTGTTTTCTTACTGATGATAAGTAATAGGTACCAGTTTCTTATAACGCATGACGGCATTTTTTCAGTTTGTTATTAAAAAAATTTTGGCATACGGCCGCAATGAGCGCAGGCGAGTGACACGCGAGTGAGTGAATGAAGTAAGCCACCTGGCTGCAATGCATTTCCCCGACTCGATGTTCGGGGTGTCTGTTCTATACGAAGTAATAGTACTTCAATGTAGCCAGCGCTAATCGCTATTGTCGTAGGATGGTGGTAGGTACTGAAACCTCTATCTATGAACTTGTCATAATAATAATGTTGTCTTACTGTGACCTGACTGACATAAAATTTTGATTTTTTAATAACTATAGTTATTATTAATTAAAGTTGTTTTAATTTTCATTGATTTGAAATTGCAATTTTGAATATTCTAATGCGTGTTTTAAAAATTGGTATTATCTTGTCCCATATAAATCCTCGTACTTAGATCTTTGTTTGATTGAATAAAACATCACAAAAAAAATGTTTTATTCAAAATACAATGCCAATAAAAGTTCAAAAATATAACATAGCACCATTGAAGTATAAAACACTGCTATTATTTATTGTTGTTTTAATCAAAGTTCATATTAAAAAATTTAAGTTGATTTTCTCATAAAATGTAGCATTTAAAAAATCCCTAAGTAAAATTTTATAAGAAATAATCTAAGAAATATTGGGCCCTCAGTCAAGAGTCAAGACCTTGTCTCTGTATTCCGTGGTCAAGACGGTATAAAAAATTCGAATCCGTATAATGTCATAGAACAGACGGTTTAGGTGCAAAATGTCCCATCCGCATATTGTCCGATCGTCCTATTCGCAGAATGTCCTATTCGCAAAATGTCCTATTCGGGAAATGTCCTATTCAACTATCATTAGGGGCTATCCATAAATTACGTCACACTAATTTCATGAGTTTTTGACCCCACCCCCCATCCCTTTTCCATCGTTTTTTTAGTAGTTTTAGAAATGTTTTTTTAATATTTTTTTTTGAATTTTTTTTTTCCTTTATTTTTTTTAATTTTTTAATTTTTTTTTTGCTTTTTATGACTCGTCATGTTTAGGCTCGGGGGGCTTGAGAGCCAGTTCTTTCTTTCTTTTTCTTCTCTCTGCCTTGGCCGGCAACGCATCAGTGATGCATTTGGTGTTGCTGCTGTCCATGGGCAACGATAGCCACTTACCATCAGGTGGATCGTCAGCTCGTTTGCCGGTTATTTCCATAAAAAATAAACACAAACGTGTCCTTATGTACGCGCGTGAGAAGTTATACTTCTTTGGCATCAAAAAAAATTTTTTTTTCAAAAACAAATTCAAAATAAAATTCAGAAAAAATAAAAAAATTAAACATTAAAATAAATTGAATAAAAAAATTCAAAACACAAAAAAACAATATTAAAAAAACAATATAATAAATATAATAACTCATTTTTTTCATAACGAGTGTTTTTAAAAACGCGCGTGACGTTTTTCGTGACCGTCGTTTTTGTATCACCGTCTGTGTTACAATACAAATCTCAAAATTTCACTCTCATCATTTTTCCATTTATTTCATAACGCGCCTAAACAACTACTACACAAACATAACATCTACATTAAAATAGACATTTTACAAATAGGACATTTTGCGAATAGGACATTTTGAGAATAGGACATTATGAGAATAGGACATTATGAGAATAGGACATTATGAGAATACGTTTATTCCCACTTGTCCTGTTGAGTAGTCCTGTTGACAGTACTAGTGGGAAAAAAATTCCCACTAGTTCTGTTAACAGGACTAGTGGGAAAAAAAGTTCCCACTAGTTCTGTTAACAGGACTAGTGGGACAAAAAGTTCCCACTAGTTCTGTTAACAGGATAAGTGGGAAAAAAATCCCACTAGCTTTGTGTCACTTTATTGAATATTAGCTATCCTGGCGAACTTTGTACCGCCTAACAAATCAATGTCATGTTACTTTTAACTAAATGGTCTCTCTCTCTCTCTCAGTGTGTGTGTGTGTGCATGTTTCCATCTCCCTCTCAGATTTAAAACTTATAACTCAAAAAGAGCTAAACCGATTTTAATGATCTTTGATTTATTAGATTCGTCTCTGCCAGAACTTCAGAATAACTGTCATTATTTTCTTTTTAACTTATGATGTTATACTGTGAGATGTTCAAGGCACATTTATGTATTTCTCCTTTTAAGTGCATCTGGACAATGTTGTTCATGTTTGTTGAAGTACTCTGCGAGTTTGTTCTGCGGTCGTGACTCGGTGAGTGATGTGTCTTTGAATGTCCAGCATAATAGTATAATATCCGCGACAAGATTGAGCATTTTCTTCAATATGGTATCTATCCACATCAGCCTGTCAATTTCAATTCAACATTGTTTGTAGACCGAAAATCGCACCCTCAGTGGAAAAAAGCATAAGTCGTCTTACGTTGAATTTTAGTTATTAATATATAGGCCAGTGCCGATACCTCTGAAAACGGTAAAAAAATGAAAAAAATTATAATAGGATGAAACCTATTGCAACAGGAAGAGAATATAACAAAAAATAAAGGAAAAATAATTTACGGGCGATCTGAGGTCGGGAAGTGGGGGGGAGGGGGGGTTTAAGGGTAAAAAACGGTTTATCTCAATTTCCAGCAAAACTATAAGTCCTATGGAAAAAAGTTAAATGGCAAAGTTATAGGTAATAAAAAGGTCTACTATTTTTGCATTTACACTTTTTTACATAACCTCAAAATTTATGTGAAAAATTCAAATAACCAAGTTTTTGGTTTATTATTTTTATCTTATACAAAAATATTTCTTTTTTCACGAAATTTGGTGAAAACTTACCTTTTTATTTCTCAAATATACTGTATTTTTTTTTATTTGAAATATTTCTTTTTTCACCTTATTTTGACTTAATATCGAAAAATCACCCTAATTTTCAATCGAAAATTCACCTGTCAAAATATCCGCTTTTTTAAAAAAATCTGTGAGCTTTTTATTTGCTAAAATCTCTACTTTCTGATGGTATAAAAAAGATATACACTACTATGGTAAATTTTCTCAGAAAATGCAATGAAACGACAACTATTTTTGCATGTTTCTTGCAATCTTTATGGATTTGTAATTTTTTTGCTTATTAATTTAACATGGATTTTGACGTTTTTCGATTAATTAAAGTGTAAATTTTAATAAATGGCTCAAAATTGTACATAAATATTAAAAATATATATTTAAAAACTCGGAACTCGAATAATTTTTGTGAAAATAGTTGTCGTTTCATTGCATTTTCTGAGAAAATTTAACATGGCAGTGTATATTTTTTTATATACCATCAGAAAGTAGAGATTTCAACAAATAAAAAGCCCACCGACTTTTTAAAAAAATCGAATATTTTGACGGATGAATTTTCGTTTAAAAATTAGGGTGCTGTTTCGATATTAAGTCAAAATAAGGTGGAAAAATAAATATTTTAAATCAAAAAAATTACAGTATGTTTGGGACATAGAAAGGTAAGTTTTCACAAAATTTCGTGGAAAAAGAAATATTTTTGTAAAAGGTTAAAATAAAAAACCAAAAACTTGGTTATTTGAATTTTTCACATAAATTTTGAGGTTATGTAAAAAAGTGTAAATGCAAAAATTGTAGACCTTTTTATTACCTATAACTTTGCCATTTAACTTTTTTCCATAGGACTTATAGTTTTGCTGGAAATTGAGATAAACCGTTTTTTACCCTTAAACCCCCCCTCCCCCCCACTTCCCGACCTCAGATCGCCCGTAAATTATTTTTCCTTTATTTTTTGTTATATTCTCTTCCTTTTGCAATAGGTTTCATCCTATTATAATTTTTTTTGTTTTCAAAAATTATCGGCACTGGTCTAATAATTGGAAAGAGGGACAAAAACTGCATATACTCAATTTTTTTCAAACTTTTATCATTAATCTTGACGGTTTTGTACAAGAAATCATAATGGGTTAGGCGCAAAATGTCCTATTCGCATAATGTCCGATCGTCCTTTTCGCAGAATGTCCTATTCTCAAAATGTCCTATTCTCAGAATGTCCTTTTCTCAAAATGTCCTATTCTCATAATGTCCTTTTCTCAAAATGTCCTATTCGCAAAATGTCCTATTCAACTATCATTAGGGGCCATCCATAAATTACGTCACACTAATTTCATGACTTTTTGACCCCTCCCCCCGTCCTTTTTTTAATTTTTTTTTTGTTTTTTTGAATATTGTTTTTTTTTGTTTTTGTTTTTTTGTTTTTTTGTTTTTTTTTTTTTTTTTTTTTGTTTTTAATTAATTTTAAAATTGGTTTTTTAATATTTATTTTTTTTTATATTTTTTTGAAATTTTTGTTTTTCTTAATTTTTTAATTTTTTTTTAAATTATTTTTTGATTTTTTTTTTGTTTTTTTAATATTTTTCATTTCTTTATTTTATTTTCTTTCTTTTTTAATTTTTTTTTAAATTTTAAATATTTTTATTTTTTATATTTTTTTTTTAATTTTTTAATTTTTTTTAATTTTTTTTTTTTCATTTCTTTTATGAATATTGTTTTTTTTTATTATTCAATTTTGAAATGTGACGTCATGAAACTTAGGACCCCACCCCTTGTCACACAATGTTACACTACATCGACACCCCCCCCCCCCTCCCCTCTAACGTGTGACGTAAATGGATGGCCCCTTAGCAAACTATTATACTACCAACAGGAGTATGGGGTCATGTATCTACGGGTCATCCGAATCATCATCACCGTCCGTGTTACAAATCTTAAAATTTCACTCTCATCATTTTTTTCCATTTATTTCATAACGCGCCTGAAGAAGTATGACTTCAAAAACATAACATCTACATTAAATTAGACATTTTACAAATAGGACATTTTGCGAATAGGACATTTTGAGAAAAGGACATTACGAGAATAGGACATTTTGAGAAAAGGACATTCTGAGAATAGGACATTTTGCGAATAGGACATTCTGCGAAAAGGACATTTTGCGTCCGCCGGACATTTCGCGAATAGGACATTTTGCGCCTAAACCATCATAATGTATTGTAAATTCCTGGACTACACGGATATTTTAAGTTTTTTTGCTCTCGTATAAAATTTCAATTTTTAATCTGATGCCTTTTTTCCACTGAGCGTGCGATCCACCACCAGTTTTAAATAATGGGAAGAATATTGAAAGGCTCTTTAGGTTTAAAACATTTTAATTTTTATTCATGGGTATAGGTTTACATGATTCATACACAGATTTAAAACAATGGAAGGGATTTGATGTTGCTATTAAAGAAAATTATTGCAAAGATTGTTTGTATTTATTTTAAGCGTTTACAATATTTAAAAATGTTAAAGGTAATATTTTAAGCGTTTACAATATAAAAGAACTGTTAAAGGTAAATTTTAATCATAATAATATTTTCATAAATATGGTTTTAAAAATATGTAAGTGACTTGTTTTGCTTCTAGGTTACTGGTTGCTTGATATTCCTGGTTCCGCTCTCTGCAAAAAAAAACCAACAAAATTTTAATGGTTGCAAATAAATTTGAAACAAAAATGATTTTATTTTTTATTACATTGTATGAAAAATAAAAAAATAAATAAATAACCTAACCTTCTTGTTGATGTGTGTCACCTAATATCCTTCTAGTGTTTTATTCTCAGCTTTTGGTAGACCCACGGCAGACATTTATCTAAAAAAAAAGGAAAAGGATATTACTTATAATCGATCCTTTGTTTAAAAGAGGTCACTGAAGTATAAATTAATGTTAAGTAATAATTCCTCACCTTTCATTTTATATTTGCACAAGTTCTCCTTTCTTGTCATAAGTATTTTTTGTATGTTATGGAAGTATGTGCAATATTATTTCAATGTTTTCTAGTTTTCATTGTCATTTCTCAATGTCTGTATTTATTTCTCGTTCGGCTTTCAGTCTTTGGTATGCAATCTTCGTTGTCTTCGTGTTCAGTTCTTCAGTGTTCGTCTTAAGGTCTTCTTTCTTCATCTTCATCTCAAAGTCTTCTTTAGTCATCGCTAGGCTTCTTTCCTTTGTCTCCAAGTCTTCTTTCTTCGTCTTCAGTCTTCGTCTCCAAGTCTTCTTTCTTCGTCTCCAAGTCTTCTTTCTTCGTCTTCAGGTCTTCTTTCTTCGTCTTCAGGTCTTCTTTCTTCGTCTTCAGGTCTTCTTTCTTCGTCTTCAGGTCTTCTTTCTTCGTCTTCAGGTCTTCTTTCTTCGTCTTCAAGTCTTCTTTCTTCGTCTTCAAGTCTTCTTTCTTCGTCTTCAGGTCTTCATTCTTCGTCTTCAGGTCTTCTTTCTTCGTCTTCAGGTCTTCTTTCTTCGTCTTCAAGTCTTCTTTCTTCGTCTTCAGGTCTTCTTTCTTCGTCTTCAAGTCTTCTTTCTTCGTCTTCAGGTCTTCGTCTTCAAGTCTTCTTTCTTCGTGTTTAGGTCTACTTTCTTTGTCTACAGAGCTTCTTCATTTTAAGGGCTTCTCTCTTCGTCTTCAGGTCATCTTTCTACGTCTTCAGATCTTCTTTCTACGTCTTCAGATCTTCTTTCTTCGTCTTCACATCTTCTTTCTTCGTCTTCAGGTCTTCTTTCTTCGTCTTCACATCTTCTTTCTTCGTCTTCACATCTTCTTTCTTCGTCTTCAGGTCTTCTTTCTTCGTCTTCACATCTTCTTTCTTCGTCTTCAGGTCTTCTTTCTTCGTCTTCACATCTTCTTTCTTCGTGTTTAGGGCTTCTTTCTTCATTTAAAGGGCTTCTTACTTCATTTAAAGGGCTTCTTTCTTCATTTAAAGGGCTTCTTTCTTCATTTAAAGGGCTTCTTTCTTCATTTAAAGGGCTTCTTACTTCATTTAAAGGGCTTCTTACTTCATTTAAAGGGCTTCTTTCTTCATTTAAAGGGCTTCTTTCTTCATTTAAAGGGCTTCTTTCTTCATTTAAAGGGCTTCTTTCTTCATTTAAAGGGCTTCTTTCTTCATTTAAAGGGCTTCTTTCTTCATCTTAAGGGCTTCTGTTCTTCATCTACAGAGCTTCTTTCTTCATCTTAAGGACTTCTTTCTTCATTTAAAGGGCTTCTTTCTTCATTTAAAGGGCTTCTTTCTTCATTTAAAGGGCTTCTTTCTTCATTTAAAGGGCTTCTTTCTTCATTTAAAGGGCTTCTTTCTTCATTTAAAGGGCTTCTTTCTTCATTTAAAGGGCTTCTTTCTTCATTTAAAGGGCTTCTTTCTTCATTTAAAGGGCTTCTTTCTTCAATTAAAGAGCTTCTTTCTTCATTTAAAAGGCTTCTTTCTTCATTTAAAGGGCTTCTTTCTTCATTTAAAGGGCTTCTTTCTTCATCTTAAGGGCGTCTTTCTTCATCTTAAGGGCTTCTTTCTTCATCTACAGGGCTTCTTCATCTACAGAACTTTCTTCATTTTAAGGGCTTCTTTCTTCATGTTAAGGGCATATTTATTTTAAGAAGAATCTCTGCGAAGAAAGAAGCCCTGTAGATGATCTACAGAGCTTCTTTCTTCATATACGAGGCTTTCTTAATTTAAAGAGCTGTTTTAAGGGCTTTATTCTTCATTTTAAGGGCTTCTTTCTTCATCTTAAGGGCTTCTTTCTTCAATTAAAGGGCTTTTTTGTTCATTTAAAGGGCTTCTTTCTTCATTTAAAGGGCTTCTTTCTTCATTTAAAGGGCTTCTTTTTTCATTTAAAGGGCTTCTTTCTTCATTTAAAGGGCTTCTTTCTTCATTTAAAGGGCTTCTTTCTTCATGTTAAGGGCTTCTTTCTTTATTTTAAGAAGAATCTCTGCGAAGAAAGAAGCCCTATAGATGATCTACAGAGCTTCTTTCTTCATATACGAGGCTTTCTTAAATTAAAGGCTTCTTTCTGCATTTTAAGGGCTTCTTTCTTCATCTAGAGCTTCTTTCTTCATCTACAGAGCATCTTTCTTAATTTTAAGGGCAAGCCTTTAAAATGAAGAATTCAACATCTGCAGCGCTTCTTTCTTCGTATGCAGAAATTGTTTCTTAATTTAAGGGCTTCTTTCTTCTTCTACAGGGCTTCTTTCTTCATCTTAAAGGCTTCTTTATCAACAGGGCTTTTTTCAAGAAGAATCTCTGCTCAGAAAGAAGCCCTGTAGATGATCTACAGAGCTTCTTTCTTCATACACGAGGCTTTCTTAATTTAAAGAGCTTCTTTATCTTAAGGGCTTCTTTCTTCATTTTATGAGCTTCTTTCTTCATCTTAAGGGCTTCTGTTCTTCATCTAGAGCTTCTTTCTTCATCTACAGAGCTTCTTTCTTAATTTTAAGGGCAAGCCTTTAAAATGAAGAATTCAACATCTGCAGGGCTTCTTTCTTCGTATGCAGAAATTCTTTCTTAATTTAAGGGCTTCTTTCTTCTTCTACAGGGCTTCTTTCTTCTTCTACAGGGCTTCTTTCTTCATCTTAAAGACTTCTTTATCTACAGGGCTTTTTTCAAGAAGAATCTCTGCGCAGAAAGAAGCCCTGTAGATGATCTACAGAGCTTCTTTCTTCATACACGAGGCTTTCTTAATTTAAAGAGCTTCTTTATCTTAAGAGCTTCTTTCTTCATTTTATGAGCTTTTTCTTCATCTTCAGGTCTTCTTTCTTCATCTACAGAGCTTTTTTCTTCATTTTAAGGGCTTCTTCCTTCATCTTAAGGGCTTTTTCGTCATATCACGTCTTCTTTCTTCATCTTAAGGGCTTCTTTCTTCGTCTTTAGGTCTTCTTTGTTCGTCTTCAGGTCTTCTTTCTTCATCTTCAGGTATTCTTTCTTCATCTACAGAGCTTTCTTCATTTTAAGGGGTTCTTTCTTCATCTACAGGGCTTCTTTCTTCATCTACATGAGGTTTTTTCTTCATTTACAGGGCTTCTTTCTTCATTCAAAGAGCTTATTTCTTCATCTACGGGCTTCTTTCTTCGTCTTCAGGTCTTCTCTCTTCATCTACAGAGCTTTTCTTCATTTTAAGTGTTTCTTTCTTCATATAACGTCTTATTTCTTCGTCTTCAGGTCTTATTTCTTCGTCTTCAGGTCTTCTTTCTTCGTCTTCAGGTCTTCTTTCTTTATCTTCAGGTCTTCTTTCTTCATCTTCAGGTCTTCTTTCTTCATCTTCAGGTCTTCTTTCTTCATCTACAGAGCTTTTTTCTTCATTTTAAGGGCTTCTTCCTTCATCTTAAGGGCTTTTTCGTCATATCACGTCTTCTTTCTTCATCTTAAGGGCTTCTTTCTTCGTCTTTAGGTCTTCTTTCTTCGTCTTTAGGTCTTCTTTGTTCGTCTTCAGGTCTTCTTTCTTCATCTTCAGGTATTCTTTCTTCATCTACAGAGCTTTCTTCATTTTAAGGGGTTCTTTCTTCATCTACAGGGCTTCTTTCTTCATTCAAAGAGCTTATTTCTTCATCTACGGGCTTCTTTCTTCGTCTTCAGGTCTTCTCTCTTCATCTACAGAGCTTTTCTTCATTTTAAGTGTTTCTTTCTTCATATAACGTCTTATTTCTTCGTCTTCAGTTCTTATTTCTTCGTCTTCAGTTCTTATTTCTTCGTCTTCAGGTCTTCTTTCTTCGTCTTCAGGTCTTCTTTCTTCGTCTTCAGGTCTTCTTTCTTCGTCTTCAGGTCTTCTTTCTTCGTCTTCAGGTCTTCTTTCTTCGTCTTCAGGTCTTCTTTCTTCGTCTTCAGGTCTTCTTTCTTCGTCTTCAGGTCTTCTTTCTTCGTCTTCAGGTCTTCTTTCTTCATCTTCAGGTCTTCTTTCTTCATCTTCAGGTCTTCTTTCTTCATCTTCAGGTCTTCTTTCTTCATCTTCAGGTCTTCTTTCTTCATCTTCAGGTCTTCTTTCTTCGTTTTCAGGTAATAATTCTTCGTCCATAAGTCTTCATTCTTCATCTTCAGGTCTTTGTATCTTTCTTCCTTCTGTAAGATGAATAGGGTCTTCTTTTCATCATCCATTTTCTGTCTTAGTATTCAGGTCTTCGTTGCTTCGCTTCCAGTCTTCATTTGTCAGTTTTTTATTCATTGTTATTTTTTATTTAGTGTTTTCTTCTTTGCGTAGTCTTTCTTCTGGTCTATTTTCTTTGTAATCGTAGTCTTGTTTGATCATTCGGGCCTTACTATTGGTTTTTGTCTGTTCTTTGGTCTTCAGGTATTACATATCTTTCTACCTATAGTAGTACATTTTTCTTGCGTTTTAAACATCTTCCTTTGCTTTTATCGTCTTTGAATTTTATCTTGTCTTGTGCACAATTTTACTCATATTTTTTCACATGTCACATTTTTCCACTGATAATTTGATCACTAATTACTTCACAACATGACATCACATCAATCCATCACAATCTCACATTTTTACACTTTTGTTATTTTTAACTTTATCTCCTTGTTATATTCAATTTGTTTCGTTATTAGATTCCAATTGTTTTCAATGTTATGTTCTTCCAACAACAGTTCATTGCTAGCTATTTCATTTGTTCGTTTATCACATAGTACTTCTTGGCTTTTTGGTATCATCTTGATCTACTAGTTGTTATGATTGCTGTAAATTTTCGCTGTTTGATTCGTATTTTTATTACCACGCTGTACTTAACAATCTGTATCTTGTTTTTTATTTATATGAAATTCTAAAATCACCTGCGAACAAACTTTGTTAAGTCCCTAACGACACTTATTACCTACGCCAATTATTGCGCTGGTTGGGCATCGTGATATTAAATTTTTAGTCGATATATCTGGTAACAGTATTAAGATTTTCTGAAAAAAAATTAATTAACGGTAGGTTCCTACACCAATTCGTCATTATGTTTCATTTTTCGATAACGGTTGATATAATAATATTCAGTTCCATATTTATTGCATTGTCGTACTTTTATTCTCTGGTTTTGTAAATTATTATCATTTAGCTGATGTTTCTGCCTTTGTTCATCATTTTATAATAAAATAGGGAATTATATAACTGCTATCAATAATCTGAAAACAAATATTAGACATTCCTAATGCTCAGCAGCTCTATGATCTGTATCTTTAGGTGTAAAATTAACTAAGCATAATATTTATCATCAATTATTATCTAGCAGGCTATTTTCTGAAATAAAGCTTTATTAAGGTACATACATTTATTGTTAATGTGAATCACTTATTAATTAAATACGATCATAAATAACATCTGGTAACAGTATTAAGATTTTTTGAAAAAAAAATTAATTAACGGTAGGTTCCTACACCAATTCGTCATTATGTTTCATTTTTCGATAACGGTTGATATAATAATATTCAGTTCCATATTTATTGCATTGTCGTACTTTTATTCTCTGGTTTTGTAAATTACATTTAGCTGATGTTTCTGCCTTTGTTCATCATTTTATAATAAAATAGGGAATTATATAACTGCTATCAATAATCTGAAAACAAATGTTAGACATTCCTAATGCTCAGCAGCTCTATGATCTGTATCTTTGGGTGTAAAATTAACTAAGCATAATATTTATCATCAATTATTATCTAGCAGGCTATTTTCTGAAATAAAGCTTTATTAAGGTACATACATTTATTGTTAATGTGAATCACTTATTAATTAAATACGATCATAAATACAATTGAATTAGGTCATGGAAAAAAAAACATTCGCGTTATGCATATAAAACAAGAATATTCAAACCAAAAGTAAATGCAATTTTTTACGTAACAAAATATAGTATTTCATAAAATTAATACTTTATAAAATAATACAACCTGTCCGAAGGTCCGTGTATCTGAAAGTAACTCAAGTTAAAGATACCCTACACAAATAAATTATTACGTGTGCACTATTATGTAAATTACAGGAAATTCTTACCCTTGTAAATTGAATTAGGTACTCAATCGCTTATGACATTCAAATTTTCGACTTTTACTCATTTTAAGAAATAGATTTTGTAACTGCACTAATATAATTCTGTAGACTGTACTTGTACTTTTGCCAAGTCCATTTTTTGTCGTTTATAATTGAGATTTATAAATCTTACAATGCTTCGTAATTTCCATAGCAAATGTTTTGATAACAACTTTCAATCGTTTTATTCACATCTTCCAAAAAGTAATTGAATATCTACTTTTACTTCCTAATATTCACTTTCCCTGACTGTGGAATGTCAAATCTGTAAAGTCCTGTAAAGGTACTTACGTAAAATTTTTACACAGCTTACTTCAAAATTATATCTGCTTCTCGAAACTTCGTTGGCAAAGAGATATGGAATTACCTTGAATGGTATTGCGTGTACTGACTCATGAAACCGTCGATTACGCCATTTTAATTTAGTCGCCTACCTTAGCAGATCTTTTAATGTTCCCTTATTATTCATTAAATCTGAGCAATGCGCCGATTACATTGTATTATTTTATTAAGAGTTGGACCTGCGAACAAATTTGTTATGGCCGAGAAGTTGCTTCACCTTATCCGTTAGTTCCTTTAGGTGTTGTAAATACTTTACTTAGCTTTGGCCTGTCCTGTAATTGCTATTTTCTATGCAATACCTGGTGCTGAAGACTTGAACCAATGTAACGCAGTTTTAATTCGCCACATGTATATATAAATAAGCGTCAAACCTTTCAATATATTATTTGCTTACTCCAATCTTGATATTAATCTTCTAATGGATTTTTATTTATTTTTAGTACCTTTCGTTGAAATTAAATCCCGTTGAACTTGGCCTTTATATGTATGTAGAGTGCTCCAAAGAGTACTTAAAAATTACAGTACCTAGTTTTGAAGAACATGTCGTTTCCCAATTTCTGTGACTCCCAATAGAATCTTGCTAGATTTATAACTAATAATATATGTTTGTTAGTACCTTTATTGGCTATCGGCGCATTAGCACGATCCTAGATCTGAGAAAAGAGGTAAAAATATAAGGCGAGGTTAGCTCCTCACCACTTACATATTTCAAATTTCTGTAAATCCGTATGTTTTCATGTGGTCTGTGGGCTAGTAAAGACATTTGATAAATACCTGAGATTCGTAGAACCTTTACTCTATCACGATTCATTCATAATGTAAGTAGGTAGATATGTAGTTATCCAAAACACTGAACTGTCACTATACTAACTTTCAGGTACCGGAATTTTATTTATTAGACA
>OZ010699.1:4798013-4832290 GCA_963932265.1 Thymelicus lineola | reverse complement strand
AGTACCGCTGGTCGTGTATCGACGATCACCGATTTGAAACTCGAATTGAACTGACTCGAATTTTATCAGCTGTGAACACAGAAAATCGACAAAAATATTGTGAGGATTTTTCCTCACGTTATTCCTAAAATAGCGCACTATAGTTTTCCTAAACTATTGAAAAAAAGGATTTATTTGACCTGTTTTTTGCAGTCTTTCACGCTGAAAACTTAGGACGGGTGTGCCAAGCCCTGAGAACACGGCAATGAACACATTATGTGAGGATGAGATCCTCACGAGTGAAGGCAAAAAGACAGAAATGGTATCTGAATATTGACGAAAATAATTTTCTAACCTGTTTTGCAGTAATTCATGCTATTACAATTTTCTTCAATTGAAGGATCTATACGACCTGAGAACACATGAATATCTAGTTATGTGAGGAGGATTTCCTCACTTCTCCAATCCAAACATGACTCAGCAAACGTCTTGCATGCATACCGGTATCTACCTTAAACCCATGGACATAATGCACAATATCGAACACACTTATGCTTCGTTAATCAATACAGAGATACTTCCATTGCAAAATAAAAGCGTTCAAATACAGAAAATTGGCAAATTAGTGTCATATGGTGCAAACCAATATTCGCAAAATTAGCTGCTGTCGTCCAAATTAATCCAATCCAACGGCACCGGCACAATTGTGTTATTCTATAAGATCAAATCTGCTTCCATATGCTTTACAAGGCAATTCTATTTACTTTGACATATATAATGCCAGGGTTTTTTATTAGTCACAGTAGGTCCTCGACACAAGCAGCTAGTGTTCATGCCATCAACGAGAATTTTCTGGAAACAAACTACAGAAAACAAGCTAGGGACGTTCCCTTGCATAATTTTTAGCCATACGTACATTTTACTGCTATTAGCTGGTAGCAACTATGTCTTATTCTTTTCGCCCTTTCTATTAATCTAATCCAAACGCAGTGTAGTGCATCAAAACTGTTCGTGTAAGTTATGTGAAACTGGTTTTAGTCCACGTTGCAATTTTTTAATGAAACTTGCGCATATACATACATCTGTATTTTTTTAAGATTCTTGCACTGTGCCATAGTGTATTTTTATCTATAGATCTATACATGCAAGGCAAACCACCGAACCTGTAATCACGTAAACACACAACATAGGAGGGGTAAACCTCACGCAAGCCGGTAGTAAGTATACTTAATTACAAAAAAAAACATTAAGTAAATGCCAAGATATAAAAAATCTGTGTATTTTCGTTACCTAAAGCTTATTGAAGCCTGTACTCTACGCAGATGCGGAAAAT
The DNA here is from genome assembly GCA_963932265.1 of Thymelicus lineola. Lineage (NCBI taxonomy): Eukaryota > Metazoa > Arthropoda > Insecta > Lepidoptera > Hesperiidae > Thymelicus > Thymelicus lineola. The sequence goes on along the minus strand of OZ010699.1, from coordinate 4,830,978 downwards.
AAGTGAGGATTCTGAAAATATGGGGAAAAAAACAGAGCACAAAATATTGTGAGGTTTTCTCCTCACGTTAGCACATTATCCAATCAAGGCATTGTCAACAAGCAAGAGAGAATAAAGTTGACCTGTTACTGGATCACGTGAGGTGCTTCTGCGATCACGTGACTCCCATCAAGTGACTCGTTCGAAAAGATCTGGGAACATGCTAGTAACGCTAACAAATGTGAGGATGGCCCCACGTTAAGGTCTAAATCAAAGATTCAAATAAGAAAAAGGTGACCTGAATTATGACGCATAGTGCCCGTCACGTCTTCTATTTTAGCCTTGGCTCCGAACCGGTTTACTACGTCTCTGAGAACATGTAAATACCACACGTAACGTGAGGGATTGTCCCTCAAATAATTATAAGTAACTGTTACCAGAAATTCAGTATCGCTGGTCGGGTACTGACGATCACCGATTTGAGACTCGAATTGAACTGACTCGAATTATCAGCTGTGAACACAGAAAATCGACAAAAATATTGTGAGGATTTTTCCTCACGTTATTTCTAAAATAGCGCACTATGGTTTGGGAAAAATAACGGATTTAATTGACCTGTTTTTTGCAGTCTTTCACGCTGAAAACTTAGGACCGGCGTGCCAAGCCCTGAGAACACGGCAATGAACACATTATGTGAGGATCAGATCCTCACGAGTGAAGGCAAAAAGACAGAAATGGTATCTGAATGTTGACGAAAATAATTTTCTAACCTGTTTTGCAGAAATTCTTGCTATTACAATTTTCTTCAATTGAAGAATCTATACGACCTGAGAACACAGGAATATCTAGTTATGTGAGGAGGATTTCCTCACTTTTCCAATCGAAACATGACTATCAGCTAATTCTTAGCAAACGTCTTGCATGCATACCGGTATCTACCTTAAACCCATGGACATAATGCACAACATCGAACATGTGTTATGCTTCATGTTAGTCAATACCAAGATACTTCCATTGCACAATAAAAGCGTTCAAATACCTAAATTTAATGCACGCAGGTCGTACAGAAATTGGCAAATAGTGTTATAATGGTGCAAACCAATATTCACAAAATTAGCTGCTGTCGTCTAAATTAATCCAATCCAAGGGCACCGGCACAAATTGTGTTATTCATACAATCAAATCTGCTTCCATATGCTTTACAAGGCAATTCTATTTACTTCGACATATATAATGCCAGGGATTTTATTAGTCACAGGAGGTCCTCAACACAAGCAGCTAGTGTTCATGCCATCGACGATAATTTTCTGGAAACAAACTACAGAAAACAAGCTAGGGACGTTCCCTTACATAATTTTAGCCATACATACATTTTACTGCTATTAGCTGGTAGCAACTGTCTCATTCTTTTCGCCCTTTCTATTAATCTAATCCAAACGCAGTATAGTGCATCAAAACTGTCCATGTAAGTTATGTGAAATTGGTTTTAGTCCGCGCTGCTTATAATTTTTTAATGAAACTTGTGCATATACATACATCTGTATTTTTTAAGATTCTTGCACTGTGCCATAGTGTATTTTTATCTATTGATCTATACATGCAAGGCAAACCACCGAACCTGTAATCACGTAAACACAACACAACATAGGAGGGGTAAACCTCGCGCAAGCGGGTAGTAAATATACTTCATTACAAAAAAACATTAATTAAATGCCAAGATGTAAAATAATCTGTGTATTTTCGTTACCAAAAGCTTATTGAAGCCTGTACTCTACCCAGATGCGGAAAATAAGTGAGGATTCTGAAAATATGGGAACAAAACACAGCACAAAATATTGTGAGGTTTTCTCCTCACGTTAGCGTAACAATGTTAAATATTATTCATTCGAATAAGAGAAAATAAGAAAAAGGAGAGAACTTGCATTTTGGTAAACTGCAGTGTACCTTCTGGTGCACGTCTAGGCTAACACGAGTAGACTAAAATCATAAGACCTGAGAACACGAAAAACACAACAAAATATGCGAGGACTTTCGCCTCACTTAAACATACAAAAAAAGTTAAGTTTTGACCGTGATTGTCTTTGATGAATAGTGAATCCTCAGTCTGCGTGAGCTGACACTGCATCGAACAAGCCGATCGAACGTAAGGCTCTGAGAAAATTGGAATAACATGTTATGTGAGAATTTCTTCTCACGACCACAAGAAAAATAATATTTTAAATAACATTGCAAACACTAATTTTACCCCAACTATTGAAAAAAGAAAGTTTTTTTAGAATATTTTGGAGACTTACAAAATCTCTTCCGTACTTTTCCAAAATGTCATTTGTTTTGCTCTGCTGCTCTGAGAACATAGGAATACTGACACGTAACGCGAGGATTACATCCTGATTTCCACATAGAAACGATTCTAAACAACGATTGTCTATTTTCCGAACCTTTCTTTCCATTTACTGTTGCAGCCGTCAACTCAAAATTTCATGATGCTTATATTTCCCATTTTCCAAATTTTTAGGTGGTTGCGAAAACATGTTGACTAGTTATTTGAATTTGCAGTCTCAAATTCTCATATTCTCATAGTATTTATAGTAAATTGGGCTGTGACCTAAACCTGTGAACACTGGAATTAAAAATTTATACGAGGAGATCATCCTCGTTATCCCTATACAAACAGTTCATACTTTTATAATCTATAGTCTATACAAATAAGAATGAAAGTAAACCTGACTATCATTTTTGGACAACCGCGTATATGGTGTCTCGTCGTCCTGAGAACATGGAAATAACACAACAAAATTATGCGAGACGCGATGCCTCAGTAAAAAAATTAGATTAACTTTAAAAAACAACAAATTACATCAAAAGTAACAACACAAAATGGAATATGCATTGAACACTTAGCTTGCAAAATTTACCGCCATTTACATGCAAATACACAAACAGTATTATTTAGCAAAATTACAGGAATAATTTTACCAAAATTGTCAAAAACACAGTTGGGCAGTTTGATCTACAAATGCTTTCATCGTTCAAATGTGCACACTGATAACAAGAAGAAATATTTAAACAACTTCTACTTGCGTTTACGGCACAATTTGAACATTCCACAAAAGTAGGTACAGACTATACTCAAGCAAGACTTAATAAAAACGTGTGACACAAACATTAATGCCAGTGTAAGTAGTAATTAGAAATATTAGGAAAGGACAACAGTTACAACGAAAAATGCCTTAAAACTATTGAGGAACTGCTAAATTGGTTAACTTTAAAAGTGTTGTAGCCCGCAGAGTTGAGCAGAAGTTACAGCCCAGACTCTGGCAGGAAAGCCTTTAATTCTAAGAAAAATTTTCTCACACACTGGCTGAAGAAGTGGCCCGCAGATGCCGCCTGGAAGATCATTCCGCAGTTCTGGGCAGAAGAGGGAGTCAGCATATAAGTAGGAGACGTGGCCCACACACCGACAGGAGATGTAGCCAGATGCTCTGCCAGAAGTGGCCCGCAGAGATGGGTAGGTTGCAGGCAGGACTCAGGTGGCTGGGTTCCGCACTACAGGCTGTAGCCCGTAGAGTCGTGTCAAGGCTGCTCGAGCCCACATGCTCGGGTAGATGCTCGAAGGCTGGTAGAAGAAACAGCCACCAGACTTGGAAAGGAGAAACGGCCCGCAGCCGTTGAAAGAAGAGGTAGCCAGCAGACACTAACCGGAGTCTGCCATGCAGATGCGGACACGGACGGGAGAAGTAGCCCGGAGACTAGCAGAAGAGTGACTCGCAGATGCTGGCTCGATTATTCTAGCAGAAAATGTACCTCGAAGGTGGCAGCCACCGGCAACCTAGAATATGTATAACATATTGTATGTTACATACTATCACAAATTTTATAAAAAATAATTAAGTGGAAGAGGATTATATAGAAGTTACTTACAAAACGAGCAAACACCTGACTTGGGGACGCTAATTTAAACTGAAGATCTTAGTATGCGGCGCGGATATTCATGCTTGCGCTCGGGATCTGGTAAGACGCAGGTACGAAGCTCTGCCAAGGAAGACGTGCGCGAAGCCGGGTGTTACGTGGTGCCTGGCAGATTAAAAGTACTGTTGTTTTAGCTATGTAATAGTTTATTCGTTCGGTACGACCGTAATTCAGTCGGGAAACCGTTCTTTGACTTAACTTTTTAAAATAGTATTGCTTAGTAGTAGTAGTAGTAGTGTAGTCAATGGTTAACAATGATGTTGACAAATAGAAAGGTTTATGAAACTCATTGGTTTTACTTACCTAAACGCTGGCTGGTTGGCACACGCTCTTGTCACGGCACAATGGACCCGAAGACTCGATAGGGTGCGCTCGACCGCTCCGGAAGACAGGCTGTCTGGATGTTCCGGACCCCCAACGACGAGCTGCCTCGATGTTCCGGACCCCCGGCTCCGCAGACGACGGCGTCGGGAGACGGGCTGCCTGGATATTCTGGACCCCGGTCCCGAAGACGACCGCCCGGGAGACGGGCTGCCTGGATGTTCCAGACCCCCGGCTCCGCAGACGACGGCGTCAGGAGACGGGCTGCCTGGATATTCCGGACCCCGGTCCCGAAGATTACCGCCCGGGAGACGGGCTGCCTAGATGTTCCGGACCCCCGGCTCCGCAGACGACGGCGTCGGGAGACGGGCTGCCTGGATATTCTGGACCCCGGTCCCGAAGACGACCGCCCAGGAGACGGGCTGCCTGGATGTTCCGGACCCCCGACGACGAGCTGCCTGGATGTTCCGGACCCCCGGCCCCGCAGACGACGGCGTCGGGAGACGGGCTGCCTGGATGTTCCGGACCGCGGCCCCGAAGACGACCGCCCGGGAGACGGGCTGCCTGGATGTTCCAGACCCCCGACGACGAGCTGCCTGGATGTTCCGGACCCCCGGCCCCGCAGACGACGGCGTCGGGAGACGGGCTGCCTGGATGTTCCGGACCCCGGCCCCGAAGACGACCGCCCGGGAGACGGGCTGCCTGGATGTTCCAGACCCCCGACGACGAGCTGCCTGGATGTTCCGGACTCCCGGCCCCGCAGACGACGTCGTCGGGAGACGGGCTGCCTGGATGTTCCGGACCTCCGACGACGAGCTACCTGGATGTTCCGGACCCCCGGCCCCGGAGACGACGGCGTCGGGAGACGGGCTGACTGCATGTTCCGGACCCCGGCCCCGAAGACGACCGCCCGGGAGACGGGCTGCCTGGATGTTCCGGACCCCCAATGACGAGCTGCCTGGATGTTCCGGACCCCCGGCCCCGCAGACGACGGCGTCGGGAGACGGGCTGCCTGGATGTTCCGGACCCCGGCCCCGAAGACCACCGCCCGGGAGACGGACTGCCTGGATGTTCCGGACCCCCGACGAGGAGCTGCCTGGATGTTTCGGACTCCCGGCTCTGCAGACGACGGCGTCGGGAGACGGGCTGCCCGGATATTCCGGACCCCCGGCCCCGCAGACGACGGCGTCGGGACACGGGCTGCCTGGATGTTCCGGACACCGGCCCCGAAGACGACCGCCCGGGAGACGGACTGACTGGATGTTCCGGACCCCCGACGACGAGCTGCCTGGATGTTCCGGACCCCCGGCCCCGCAGACAACCGCCCGGGAGACGGACTGCCTGGATGTTCCGGACCCCCGACGACGAGCTGCTTGGATGTTCCGGACCCCCGGCCCCGCAGACGACGGCGTCGGGAGACGGGCTGCCTGGATGTTCCGGACCCCTGACGAGGAGCTGCCTGGATGTTCCGGACTCCCGGCTCCGCAGACGACGGCGTCGGGAGACGGGCTGCCCGGATATTCCGGACCCCCGGCCCCGCAGACGACGGCGTCGGGAGACGGGCTGCCTGGATGTTCCGGACCCCGGCCCCGAAGACGACCGCCCGGGAGACGGACTGACTGGATGTTCCGGACCCCCGACGACGAGCTGCCTGGATGTTCCGGACCCCCAGCCCCGCAGACGACGGCGTCGGGAGACGGGCTGCCTGGATGTTCCGGACCCCGGCCCCGAAGACGACCGCCCGGGAGACGGGCTGCCTGGATGTTCCGGACCGCCGACGAGGAGCTGCCTGGATGTTCCGGACTCCCGGCTCCGCAGACGACGGCGTCGGGAGACGGGCTGCCCGGATATTCCGGACCCCCGGCCCCGCAGACGACGGCGTCGGGACACGGGCTGCCTGGATGTTCCGGACACCGGCCCCGAAGACGACCGCCCGGGAGACGGACTGACTGGATGTTCCGGACCCCCGACGACGAGCTGCCTGGATGTTCCGGACCCCCGGCCCCGCAGACAACCGCCCGGGAGACGGACTGCCTGGATGTTCCGGACCCCCGACGACGAGCTGCCTGGATGTTCCGGACCCCCGGCCCCGCAGACGACGGCGTCGGGAGACGGGCTGCCTGGATGTTCCGGACCCCTGACGAGGAGCTGCCTGGATGTTCCGGACTCCCGGCTCCGCAGACGACGGCGTCGGGAGACGGGCTGCCCGGATATTCCGGACCCCCGGCCCCGCAGACGACGGCGTCGGGAGACGGGCTGCCTGGATGTTCCGGACCCCGGCCCCGAAGACGACCGCCCGGGAGACGGACTGACTGGATGTTCCGGACCCCCGACGACGAGCTGCCTGGATGTTCCGGACCCCCGGCCCCGCAGACGACGGCGTCGGGAGACGGGCTGCCTGGATGTTTCGGACCCCGGCCCCGAAGACGACCGCCCGGAAGACGGGCTGCCTGGATGTTCCGGACCCCCGAAGACGAACTGCCCGGATGTTCCGGGCCCCTGGCCCCGCAGACGACGGCGTCGGGAGACAGGCTGCCTGGATGTTCCAGACCCCGGTCCCGAAGACGACCGCCCAGGAGACGGGCTGCCTGGATGTTCCGGACCTCCGACGACGAGCTGCCTGGATGTTCCGGACCCCCGACGACGAGCTGCCTGGATGTACCGGACCCCCGACGACGAGCTGCCTGGATGTTCCGGATCCCCGGCCCCGCAGACGGCGGCGTCGGGAGACGGGCTGCCTGGATATTCCGGACCTCGGCCCCGAAGACGACCGCCCGGGAGACGGGCTGCCTGGATGTTCCGGACCCCAGCCCCGAAGACAGGCTGCCTGGATGTTCCGGACCTCGGACCCGAAGACGACCGCCCTGGAGACGAGCTGCCTCGATGTTCAGGACCGCCGGTCCCTAAGATGACCGCGTCGGGAGACGGGCTGCCTGGATGTTCCGGACCCCAGCCCCGAAGACAGGCTGCCTGGATGTTCCGGACCCCAGCCCCGAAGACAGGCTGCCTGGATGTTCCGGACCTAGGCCCCGAAGACGACCGAGTTCCATAGACTATACTAGGACGACTATACTATAAGACAGCTGCATCGACTGCATGGCTAGCGAGTTCGATCAAGATGTCACCTAGTGGTGAATGGCCGACAAGAAGTTTAGTTCATCATCCAGTCAGTAGACTGGTATAAATAAGATATTATATCAACGTTTTTAGAAGGAAACAGTGGTTTGATGATGCCACCGTTGTCCTTCTAAGATGTCGCAAAATAAATATTGAACTAAGTATTACAACTTAAAGGCTCCTCAACTTGCAAAACTTTGATATTGTTTCGGTCAAATTACGGTTATTACAAATGCTTGAAATTTTCGTCTATTTATAAATAATCTGAAGAATACCACATTAGCTCCGCGGTTGGACTGGCTGAATGCACTCGACCCGCAGACTCGAACAGATGTAGCCCGTAGTTTCAGGCAGGACTGTGGCCCGCAGACTGACAGGAAATGAAGACCGTAGCCTCGGGCTGGTGATGAAGCACGTACCCTCGGGCTGGTGATGAAGCACGTACCCTCGGGCTGGTGATGAAGCACGTACCCTCGGGCAGATGATGTAGCCGCAGCCTTGAGCACATGATGTAACCCACAGTCTCGGGCAAAAGCTGAAGCTCGCAGTCTCGGGCGGAACAGTAGCCCGCAGTCTCGGAAGGGACAGTAACCTGCAGTCTCGGGGCTGGACAGTAGCCTGCAGTCTCGGGGCTGGAGACTCGTAACAGGAAATGAAGATCACAGGAAGGAGATCGAAGCCCGCAATCCTGGCCAGGAGCTGAAGCCCGTAGTCCCGGACAGGAGCTGAAGGAAGCCCGTAGTCCCGGACAGGAGTTGAAGCCCGCAGTCCCGACAGGAACCGAAGCCCGCTGTCTCGGACAGGAACCGAAGCCCGCTGTCTCGGACAGGAACCGAAGCCCGCTGTCTCGGACAGGAACCGAAGCCCGCTGTCTCGGACAGGAACCGAAGCCCGCTGTCTCGGACAGGAACCTAAGCCCGAAGTCCCAGTCAGGAGTCGAAGTTCGTAGACCTGGACAGGAGACTCGTGACAGGAAATGGAGACGCAGCCTCGGGCAGGAGCTGCAGCCCGTAGACTCTGACAAGAAATGGAGACCGTTGCCTCTAGCAGGTGATGTACAACGTACCCACGGACAGGTGATGTAGTATGCAGCTTCAGGCAGGTGATGTAGTCTGCAGCCTCGGAGAGATGATGATGTCCGTCGTCTCGGAGAGGAGCCGAAGCCCGCAGTCCCGCACAGGATACTCGTAACAGGAAATGAAGACCGCAGCCTCAGGTACGTGATATCAGCCTCTTAGAGATGAAAACTCGCAGCCTCTTGCGGGAGATGAAACCCGCAGCGTAGCAAAAAATGGTAGGCCACTGGCACCGGACGTTCACGAAGCTGGTATGAAGATGCAAACGCTGTTGCAATACGCGGCCTAGGAAGAGGAGAAACACAGTTTTTGTATACCATGTTTTTATATAAACATCAGGTTGCATCAACAACAGGTTGCATCCGTTATTGAAAAACTCGTTTGATGAGGTATGATGTTACGAAGCCACAAATTTTCTTCCTTTTGTTACTGGATAGTATCTCGTGTACTAATGACGTTAATATTCGATTTACTTACATTGAAAAGTAGGTTCTCTGTCGAGCTTCCTCAGGGGGCTTCTCTGTTCGAGATAGCTGCCCGCGCTGTCGGAGACTGGCAGAGGTTTTACTGCAGAGCGGCTTGACCCATTGATTAGCCAGCAGAATCCATTGGGCAGACCCACAAGAAGGTAAGGAAAGCTTTAACGGTGGACTCGGCCAGGAAGCAGTTCACGCTGGACGAGATGAGTCGGATGCATCACCAATGAGGGCGACGTATCGTAAAGGGCTATCTGACAAAAGGTTATTACATTGCGCAGTCAGTGGACTGGCAGTTTGTGCTTGATTGGTAAAATATAAAATGATACCGTATTATCTGGATTGAATCCTCTTACGTAGATATTTGCAGAGGTTTGACTTCGTCGCTCAGTGTCATAGGATAGATGAAAATAACTTTTTTCATTGATTATAAGTCGGTCTTGAGAAATAATTCAGTCAAGTGCTTCATATTACAGTTGGTCACTGCATAAAAATATGCTATTTACATTACAATAATGAGGAATACTACATAGTATACCACGTATGGCCCGTTTGATGCGGCTGTGTGCGCTCGACCCGTAGACTGGGCGGCGAGCACCCGATTCGTAGACAAACTGGGTAGATGCTTGACCCGCAGAGTAGCTGGCTGGGTACAACACATAGAATGATGGTACTGTTCACCCACCTCTGCAATCCGCACTGGTAAGGAATTCTTGACCAGTGAATTGGGTGCACGCCTCAGACTCACTGTCAAGAGATGATTCGTCAAAGGATTGGGTAGCTCATGCTAGACCCGTTATATAAAATATAATTTATATCACAAAAATGAGGAATACCACATAGTATACCATGGCATGCTTGGGCTGGCTGTGTGCGCTCGGCTGAGTAGAGCTCTCGAAGGCGGACTGAGTAGATTTCTTGACCCGCAGTGACTGGGTACAACACGTAGATCACGCCTTCGTTATCCATACTGGTAAGGAATGCTTGACCAGCGGATCGGGTGCGCGACCCGTTACTGACAAGGGATGCTTGGTCAGTAGATGGGGCAGCATATGCTGGGCCCATGTTACTGGCAAGGTGTGCTTGGCCAGCAGCGTTCGGGTGGCAAGTGTTGCTCGACCCGCAGACCACGGAGAGACTACGTCACCGTCGTGTATGTTGGCTGGCTTATGCCGCAAGTCCCGATTGTTTGTAACTGTAGGCTTGTTGGCTGGCTGATAAAGAAAGTTAGCTCATGACCCAGTCAGCAGACTGGTAATTTTTGCTTAGCAGAAAAATTCTAAAATATTGAACACGAAAACGCTATGGCAGGTGGTATGCTGAGGTCTGGCAACTGTTTGACAGGTTATGGTAAATATACAATGTCCATAAGTTACAGCACCTCAAAGACTGCATAATTAAATTTCAAATAAGGCTTTTGTAAAACGAAATTAGAAAACTTAGATGATAAACTGAATTGCATGCCCAGCATAGCTTTAGAAAGGAAAGAACATTGATACCATTTACGTATAGGAATCATAAATATGTATCTACAAATGATAATAAGATTGAAATACCATAGAATCCTTTGTTTTGAAAAAAGTGGCAATCTCGTCTGAACATTACATTGGGGACCTGTGAGAGTTCTCGTGTCCAAGACCCGTCGACAGTTCTTTCTTGTGGTTGTATGTAGAAATAGTCTTGCCTATATATTTCGATCTTCATGTATTAGTTTTCCTATCTAGATCACTTGAGCTTTGGAGCACATTGATAAATGGGGCTTAGATATCCTTGAGAATCATGAAGAAGCGGCATCTAAGGTAGTCATTCTGTTGACAAACATGATAACCACACAAATATTGGCCAATAATAACAGTCATCTTGAAATTTACGGTCATTTGCTTCCAAGAGTTACAATATTTCTCTTTTGCTTTACCTAGATATTAGAGAAATGTAATTGTGTTATAAATGTATTTAGCGATTTCCTGTTATGAAGAAGTATTTATTTATATTCATGATGTCCATTCCCTTCATTTTTGTATATGTATATTGTCATACAGCTACGGAGTCATTGTGCAGTTTTACATATGTTTACTGATAAAAGATTTACTAAGAAAAATTTTCCGTTTTCTACTTCCATTACTCCCTCAACATCAGCAAGCTTTTGTTTTTATGGTTGGTCAAAATTCATCCAGATTCATTTTACGTTTGCGTATTTCATTGGTTGTTGCGTTTCACACCTGTTTTAAATGATTAAACACAAAAGCAATGTCTATTTCTACAGTTTTCTATATAAAGTAATTCATATAAATTGCGACATCAATTATCTGCAGGCACTATTTTTATTTGCATAGACAATGTTTAAAAAAACTTAATGAAAAGCTAGTAGGTATGCTAAGATTAAAAAAAATAAGTAAAGATACAATTTACTAGAATATTATTGGTTAGGTACCTGTTATTGCAGTAGAAAAAATAAGGATTATAACGATTAATCAATTCTTACCCGACAATAAATAATTTCAGTCATACCAATTGTACATTTCTTTGTATCCTGATATCGTAGTTACTAAATAGCTGTTATATGTATTGGTACATACGGCAATCAGTATAATGACGTTACATCAGCATTGGCTAAATGGTCTGGCTGCCCGCATCAATCAACATGATTTTGATAAGTCAACACGAAGGGGGGGCATTTGATACCATTCAAGAAGAATAATTATCAATTGTAAAGCTGCAATCTGCATTGAAATATTCAGAACATGCCATACATACATCCACTTCTAAACGCGCAATAACTTCCTAGTTTTTTGTACTCTTCGTTGTTCGGGAATGTTCAGCGTAACAACGTATCTTCAGACTTGGATTTATATTCTATTTCGGGTGCCATACTGTTTACAGCATTACTCTGGAGGATTGCCAGCTTCGACAGGGAACGATGCCAGCCCTCGACAGGATGACGCTTCCCTGAATTAAGATTCAAAAAGCCAGCAAGCAACTAACCAATGGACAATAATTACATACCAACATTAAACATGCAGCAATAAAATCATTATTGCAAACATTACCTTACTACATTTACATTAGATAGGTATTTTCACATACTGCTAGTTTAAGTGCTGCTCTTAGTATAATCATTTCTGGTCCTTCGACAGACATCTTGATTTTCTTTACTTAGGTCCAGTTCTAATGTAAATTATGTGATATGTATAACAATATTAAGTTTAGTATATTACATACTATTTTAAAATATCAATGGTTCTTCTACTGTTTAAGAGTGTGAGATAATTAGCACCTGAAAGAAAATAAATAATAAAGCTGCTCTTAGCAGCAAGCCGACGTAGCTAACCGTCGTTAAGGACCACTTTCCAAGCAATCTATAACGTTCGTGAGATATTCGCAATTTTATTTGAATTCTTATTCCCTTTCATATATTATTATGTATTTTTAAAGCTATGATGATTTCATGCCTCATTACTGCTAGTAGTCATAGAATTAATAGTCCAAATAGTTCATAGAGATAATCTAAATTGGCAATTTAAGTTCTTAGCCTCATTTCATCTCATTTTGTGTTTTATGTGATCAAATATTTGCCAAATAATTGCTTTGCCAGCAAGTAAATGTGTTTACAGTATCTGAAAAGTTGAGCCAATGTTATTTTAGGACTCCCGCACTCAGGCAGAAAAAAAATCAGTAATTCATTATTGGAGGTGTCTCATGGAGAACTTACCACTTAGGATTAAAATTGTTTCATAAAGGACATCAAATATTCTTAAATAAACTGAGTAATACGAATTAAAGAAAAATAATTTTAAAAGGAGTATTGAATCCATTTTCTTGTACTATAGACTAATATCATAAGAGTTACTGTTTAAGTGAATGGTTCGATCGACGTCATTGTTTTACAGACATTCGCGCACAAGTCAATTTGTCTATCAATTTAAATCTTTAGTATTTTATCAGTTCAGTATTTTTTTTTTAAATCTGAAAGGTTAAAAGTTTAGGGTGTAAGTAATAATAATTCTATTATCCAGAACAAGTAAAGAAACTAATTCAACAGAACTTGTTAGCATTTTATGAAAATGCATGTTTGATTTAACATTTAACCATTTTGATTTGTGGTAGAATGATCCAGCATGCAAATCATAAAATACAAACCATATTTTGTCCATTAGTTTCTTTACCTGCACTAGATCTACATTAGAAGAATGACCACTTACCTAGAGATTTCACTTCGGTCATTCTCAGCGCGCGATATTATACTCGGTATTATAAATTGATGATTCTATATGGTATGGTGCTATGATGAAATGTCACAGGATGGTAAATAGTACTTTTTCAGTAGCCGAAGTAGGTAATTCCGAAATAACGATAGAAATTGTTAAACTTCATCCAGACTTGTTCGTTTCAGTTCAATGAAGAGTTGGATCATGAACGCGGTCTCTTTCACCAGGTTCACGGCATCCAGATAGCTGTGAAATGTATACAAATCAATTAATTGACTTGCCCAAAATCACTTACGTGACAGATACTTGTTTCCCCAATGCCAACAAAGTTTTAACCAGTTATTAAAAATATAGTAAAGATTGATTTGGCATTAGAGGATATAGTATAGTTAGTTAACTCACCGTATATAAAAAAATTCCTTGGACAGAGAGGCCCTAATTCCTCTCATCCGCATATTTATTTCAGGTTATAAACAGGTAATGTTTGATATTCCTAATTTTGATCATATTATTGTTATGTAGTCCGTCCACGTCGCGCATCAGCCCACATTATCTCGTTATTATCAGCCCATGATGAATTCCGATTTGTACTATGATTATCAGATGCCACTAATTGTTGTTATTGGTAGACCAACAATTTGTTTGCAATAAGACCTGACCTGGAATGTTCCTACAGCTCTCAACGCGCGGATTGACGAGCGTCCGTCGGCAGATTCTATTTTTAGATCAGCACACAAGTGACTCATAACTTCACCGTCATCCTTCCGGTAGCTTGGGATGCCAGGAGCTGGTCGTGATTCTGTGAGATTGAACGTTAAAGGACACGTTGCCCACATTTCACCAGACATTGGGTTGGGCATTACAACAGGAAATAAGTTCTGAACAATAACATTGACTCACCAGCACCTTAATTTCCTTTAGCTTACGGACAGTAAGCGCAGTGACAGAGTGCGTCACCCACGCAGGAGAGCATGTTTGAGTCAAGCCAGGCCGGGCAGTTTGCTCCACAGCTAGATAAGAGCAGGAATCTGGGCTCCAAACACAACAAATATACGAGTAAACTCGCCGATAGCGGCGATATGTCGTTTCGTCAACTCAATACAGGGTACATGATTACATCTCAGAAATTATTGCGCAATCGCCTATCGGTTACCTAGTGTGGGCTGACACCTGGACTTATTCACGTTCGCACGTCGTATTTCGCGTGTCGCAGGCCGTTTGCCATTACGCAGCACCTCGATAAGACAGCACGGGGTCTTCTCGAGCAGCTCTCGCTACGATCAGCGTCTTGTCGCTCCGCAACCGCCACGTTCTCCGAAGTGTCGACGATGACTCATGGAATAATACATTGTGGGTGAAATAACAATAGAAAAAAAGAAGAAAATGAAATCAGACTCAATTTTTTAAAATATTCTTTAATTTTCATACTTAAACATATGTTACAATTTGTTTTCTTATTCAATATGAATAAAACTCAACTTCCAATTTACTATTTCTCAACAGAAAACTGAAAACATTTAACTATTATAATAATTTATTTACAATTTGCTAGAAAATTTGACTAAAAAATGCATGATACCGTTTTACAAACCCATTTTGTAGTTAGCAGCGACCACGCCCCAGCGGCAACCAAGATGGCGGCCGTCGGATGCAGACCCACGCGAAACGCAATGGGACTGTAATTTAGAAAAATATCCTGCATATATCACAGATACAAACGAAAAATCACGTTATTTATTACCCTACACTAACTAGAGGTTTAACATTGTCTAATTCTTTGAAAAAACTGTCAAGACCGCTGAGATCATTCTTCCATAAGTTATCTATTTTCTCTCGCTGCTGCTTGGCCATTTCTTCTTCCTTATTGCTTAGTCCGAGATCAGCTTGCATTTGAGCCCACCTTCTAGCACGTTCTCTTTGTTTCGAAATGAGCTCATTCTCTGCGCGTGACAGCGAGTTACTCAAAATGGCGATTATTCTCAAGTCACGCTTTCTCTTTGTTCTAGCATTTATGGATTTACATTTAACTTTACGAACCCAGTTAGATAGGGATTCAGCTTTACTTTCACAAAAATCAACAACAGACTTTTCTTGAACACTATAGCCCATTTTTGGTATTTGGGCTATAGATAAAAATATTGCGGGTGAGAATAGTACACACCTGAATCCGAACAGGCACAAAATAAGACTAGATGTAAAATGGAGAGCTTCCTTTCACTTCACACAAAACAAACGTCCGCACTTCACCACGCTGAGAATTTTAATAGGGCGGCTGACGTCATGGCCGCTTTATATAGCCCGCCACCAACTGCGCAGATCTCGAAACAAAATGGCGGCTACGACGCCAGTTCGACGCATTCGAGGGCGCAATGGCGTCAATCAATAGCAGCATTTCGGATATTCACTATAGCATTTGAAATAATTTTATTGTTGATTTATTTTTATTTTTAAGTAAGTTTATTGTAAATAGGTTTCGTTGTCGTTATTCTTAATTTATTAGTCCCAAAATTTTATTTCACGGCACAATTTCAATTTTTTAAAATTTTATTACAATTTCGAGCTCAATTTGGTTTAGAAAATCATACTACTCTACTATAAATGGCCAATCTGGGACTATAATTTAGCCAAGAAAGTATAGAAAGGTAGCACCATACACAATTAATCCTCAAGCATCAATCAAAACCTTCAAAAGAAAAATTCTGGTCTTGATGCATGGTAATAACTAATAAGTCATCACGATGCGGCTGGGTACATTGATTTTTGTTTTGTTTGCATAATTACCAAATTATGAGATTTCGTCACATTTCAAATTATTTCATCATCAAGGTTTACTCGTTTGTTGTACACAATACGTACACATTGCATACTAGCCGTTACAAAAAAATAAGGAAGTTTCATGAGTCACGTATTTTATGGATATTTCATAATGATAAATCATATCAGGTTCCAACAAATCATTTAATTATATTTTACAGCTATGTTTTCATGTTTTATTACAGGTTTATAAGATTTATTTATTTACTCTATCTTTTTTAGAAATTCCTTTTGAGACAGACACAGTTTTATGTAGTATGAATGTAGTGAAGTCAGCACAAAACTAGTGAGTGCCAAAGAAACGCAATTCACTCCAGTTCCCATTTCAAAGGAAGTTGTTAGGAAAACTTGTTAAAGCCCAAAAAAAATAATATTTTAATTTATATCATAAGTACGCGTATCCGACCATAATACGGTTAGTTGCAAAGCAGAACAAAGGAGGGAAGCGAGGTAAGTGAAGGGACGAGGAGGGAGGGGGAGAGGGGTAGAACAGGAGCGCGGGGGACATCGTTTGAGGCCAACGAGGGGTCAGGGGAGGGGGGAGAGTTGGCCGATCGATAAGATAACACAACACTCAACACTGGTTCCACGAAGAATATTCTATATTAGTATGTATTCTATTCATTGACTTATTATTATTCTATTAATTAAATAAAAGGTTACGAGACTAGCTTGTGAACCCTTTTGTGCTTTTTTAAGCAGGAACCATAGATGTAATTAAAAAACGGGCAGGAACACATAA
Organism: Thymelicus lineola; assembly: GCA_963932265.1. Lineage (NCBI taxonomy): Eukaryota > Metazoa > Arthropoda > Insecta > Lepidoptera > Hesperiidae > Thymelicus > Thymelicus lineola. The sequence goes on along the minus strand of OZ010699.1, from coordinate 4,814,279 downwards.
GACAATTTAACGTCTATTTTGTTAGTGCAACTGCACCCAACTTTACGTCTTTGTTTTTTTCTAAGTATATTCTTTCTTATTCTCAATAACGATTACAATAGTGGTACTACATACGGTACTACCTACTAATGGTACGTCATTATAATATGGCCATCAGCAATCACCAAAGGCATCACTGATGCGTTGCCAACTGCTAACTAATTCTTTTACCTAGGCTAGGGCCATTGAACTATTATTACTAGCGTAAGATATTTATTTTATCGCTAACACAATTTCATTAAATTTTCAAGAAACTCTTTGAGACCATTTGGATTTTGAGGCTAATTTTTTTACTTAATTACCTATTTATTGTGAAGTAGGTAAGCAGTGTACTGTGTAAGCAGTAAGCACTTACCTAATTACGGTAATCATGTCATTAGTTCATTGAAAACAATTTAAATCATCCAATTAGTAGCAAAACTAGCAAATTAGACTGTACCTACCTATTGATCTGAATCTAAATTCTATGTAAGATATACCTACCTACAGAAGATAATAACCAAACGATAATGACCTAATTATCTACTCTCATTAGTCATGGAAATGAGCAATAAAATTGACGATGTTGCATTGTAGCTTAGTAATAGAAACAACAATTAAATTTGAATCAATATTAAAAACAAATAACTAACTAACAACCCAAGTCGTCATAGTTTATCACGCGGAGTCAGCCGATGGAAAATTCTAAGAACTTCCTTTCAGTTTTCCTTTGGAATAAAGTCCATTTTGGTACGACAATTACGACATAAAGAATCCGAACTCAAACGAATCCGATGAATCGATGCAAGAGCCAAGGCAAGCCAAGCAAAATCGTGGGCATCGCGGCGGCGTGACGCGCGCGGCGGCGGCAGAACGGGGCGAGGGGCGAGCGAGGGGCGAGAAGAGAGAGGTGAGGGGCAAGAGCCGTAAAGACGCAGCCGGGGACGCAGGGGTGACGTAAGCCGGTAAGCCCCCTCCGCATCACATTCCGTTCCAAATATGTATGTAATAATAAAACTATAACGGTGCGGGCGGCGCGCGCTGTGTCTATCGAACATATTAAGTAGATTTGGATTTGGAAATTTTGTTTGTACATTGTATTGTATTGTATATCAACGCCGTCCAAGTTTTTTTTAGCAGGGTCGCCATATGATGTGGGGACATCGGACATAGGGTCGCCGTATGAAGAGCAGGGTCCAGCAGCTGACAGGTAGTGGTTTAGAACTGGTAGGGCGGCGCCGGAGCCATGGAGAGGGCGGTCTCCAATGATGCGGTCTTGGAGAGTCTCCGAGAATAATTTTATTGATCGACCACAATTATATTATTTATTAAACATGTAGGTACTAGGTATGACGCATGGCATGCGTCTTGTTCTTGTCCTCAAAACGGGCCTTGCCTAAATGAAATTACGACAGGTGATTGAATTTAACCTTCTGTGCGCTCTTAGCATTTTTTATACATAATGTATACCCTAATATCATAGAAATCTTATTTTTTGAACCAGGGTTGGGTTAGGAGCGTTAGGGCTAATGAGAGTACTCGTATTAATACAAACGTGCAGCTGCACAGGAATACAAATGCGTTTTCTATTCATATGGCTGCACACACTGCACATTGTGGAAGCCGCAGCACAGCCGTCCCATTCTAATAATAAATAAACCGGGCAAGTGCGTGTCAGGCCACGCGCTATGTAGGGTTCCGAAGTAGCAAGTTTATCGATTATTACTCATTAAATACTCATGCATAACATAGCCGTGTTAGTTTTCCTTTTAAATTCATCATATAAGTAACTAATTTTTGTGATTTTTTCACTTGCCCAACTCCAAACGTTTAGCCAGAAGGTGACGATGACATTTGACTCTAACCAAAATTAGCACTTTAAAGCCAAATATTTCGCAAACGGACCCCTAATTCCAAAAATGGTAGAATACCCATAATATTTTTGGAAGACCTTTTTAACGATACCCCACATTATAGGGTACGCGATGAATAAAAAATTCATCCTCGTTATCTGTAAGGGAGGTAGCCTGAAAAAAAAAGTTTTCAATATTTGTATATCCATGCCAAATTACAGCTTTCTAGCACTAAGGGTTTCGGCGCTTTGCTTCGGACAGACGGATGTACAGACATTACGAAACTATAAGGGTTCAGATTTTACTTCGGAACCCTAAAAACGATCTCAAGTTGCCCTTAAAAATGTCGGTATTAACGAACTTTCCCACACGCGTTGTGTGCAAATAGAACGAGGGAGGGGACTTCAGTGCCGTTTCAATGGCCGTATTATTTATTTTTTAGTCCTGAGAAACAAGTCTTCAAAAGGTATCAAATTGAGTAATAGGTAATTGGCAGTTGGTGACATTGGTGTCTTCGTTTTTAACTTTAAAACAGCTATTCACATTGTCGTTAATCATTTAATTAATCCTTGAGCTCTTTACAGACTACAATTCGATTACTTCCTTAATTCCGATAGTTTAATGCGTCATGCTTCCTTGTGTTCGCATTACTTCCTACGTAGATATTGTACTCTTTTCCCACACTTGCTTGCTAATAAGTAATAACTTGCTATACGCTGTGTTTTACTATATTGTAGTAAATGATGTTTAAATATATGTATAATATCATTGATTGTAGTACTTACATACTTAGCTGGTTCTTTGGATTTTGGTCTTTATAGATTTTGTTTGTAGCATACCGCCTTATTTATTGATCTGAGTGGGTTTGGATAATATACTCTGAGCTGATTCTGAGGTTACCTTGGTAAATAGCGCCCTCTGATCAATAAAAAGTTTGGATTTTTATTTATTTCTAGTACCTACCTACTTACTGTCTATCATCAATGACATTATATATTAAAAAGAGTTCTATCATCTAAGTACAGTACACGAGCTCCAGCTCTTTCGTTCTTTGGATGTGTTTCATGGCTTGGACCTTTATAGTTCCATTGAAAGACTTGTAGTCTTTCAATGGAACTATAGTAGAGTAGTCTTTTAGTGCCAGGCAAAGTTGATTTGTGAGAAATGGCGTCGGATTGTCCAGCATAAGCATGTAACGCATAATAGGTAAATAGGTGGGTATTAAAGTACTTTTATGGACAAAAGAGGCAACTGTCTATCTTCCCCCGCCCCTCGGTTCGCCCATGCGCCCGATAGCTTTGCTTCAGGAAATTCTATCCTAAATGCCAAGTAGTATCGATCGGTTGTATTTAGGTTCATAATCAAACTCGTACAAGAACGGTCTCCTTGACACACGCTTCAGACAATTATTCTAGAGGATTCTAAATTATTTTGTTGGAAATTAAAATCACAGTTTAATAATGACAGTATTACTTCCTGCAGTGTAGAGTAGACGTAGCGTAGCCTAACTTAAAACATGGCGGGAGGAAAATGGAGAAATGGAATAATATAATTTTAAGCGATAGTTTGATTCTTTAACAATATCGCGCGGTCGAAACTACCTTATACCTACCTTGTCTCAGCCAAAGTTTAATATTTAGTGGCATAAACTAAAACACAGTTCTCAGATTTAAAATACGAAATAGAGTAGGATAAGTTGGTAATTTACCACCTCATCCTTTTATTTTGTCATCCCTTTTGTTGAATTCTATTCTAGTTTACCTGAGCTTTGAGCCATTCAATGCCAATTAAGGCTTCCAATACGTACTTACGTAATTACGCAAATACGTAATTACGGACAGATTTTAAGAATCCCACAAATACGTAATTGAAGAGTTCAAATCCGTAATTACGGATAATAACGCAACGGATAATAAATAAACGTATAATAACACAAGTACATAGATAGGATATTATTAATTTAAAAGAAAGAAGTTTAAGAAGTTCCTTGGTGACAGAACATTGAGTTCATTATCATTTATGAGATCTGGTGGCACGGCAGTGCCCCCGCCAAGTCGAGCAAAAAAGCCGTACCATCCCTTTTCTCGAAGTAGTTCAGGCTATTTTCGAACCCCTATAACTTCGTTGTGGATAAAGCTAGAAGCCTGCATTTTCAGTAACCAAGTAGGCATTGTATATACACGGTATATTTCAAATTTCATTCAATTTGAACCAGTAGTTTTATAACTAGTCAAAGTTTCTTAATTTCGTCACTCACACACTGACTGACTGACAGACTGACCGATCATCAGAACTCTGAGGCACTTCTCGCAGACATAGAAGCTTCAAATTTAGAACGCAATTAGGGTTTAGTGTATAAATAAAGGAAAAACTAAAATATTTTGCAATTTCAGTCCAGTTTTCTACACTTAAGAGCTTTAAATTGGAACCACCTAAACTGGGATTGTTTAAAACAATTTTAACAATTTTCATGCAGTACAATTATAAAATGTGGTATTCCACTTGAAAGGTAATTTTATTGGATTTCAAATGCTAGTAAAGAAAATAATTTTATTTTATATTTCCTACTTAAATTTTAGGAATTAGTGCAATAGGTCGAAATTGTGGACATCTAAACGATAAGATAAAACGAAAAGATCTTAAAATTTTATTTCCAATTTTATTTTCTTCCCCCTCAATATTTTATATTTATTACTCTAATGACCCCCTGGCTCTAATGACTGCTCGTAATCGGTTTGTCATTGGCCGGGTGAGTTTCCTGATGGAATCTTGTGAGATTTCCTGCCACTCTTCGACTAAAGCAGTTATTAGGTCCTCAATCGACGCTAGAGCTTGCCATCTTCCTCGTACCTGCCTTTTCAACTCATCCCACAAATTTTCAATTGGATTCAAGTCAGGGCTACGGGCTGGCCAGTCTAGTGTGGGAATTCCGACTTCTTTCAGGTACTGTCTTGTCTTTGCAGTGGTGTGGCAGCGGGCATTATCGTGCATTAACAGCATATCCTGGCCAATTAAACCGGCGTAGGGAAGCACATGGTCTAGCAGAATGTTGTTGATGTATCTTTCTGCGGTTAGCCCCCCTCCCCAACCTCTACCGGGTACGAATATCAGCTCCGTTTTTGCTTCGATAGAAATCCCTGCCCACATCATACAGGACCCACCCCCGTATGCCACGGTTTCCGCAGAAAAGCATTGTGCAAATCGCTCCCCCGGTCTCCTGTAAACTCTTCCTCGACGGTCGCTACCATGCAGACACATTCAGGTTTCGTCCGAGAACAAGACTCGGCTCCATTGCTCTATACCCCAGTCTAAGTGATCGCGGGCAAATAGAAGCCGGGCTTGTTGGTTGGCTGCAGTTAATTTGGGTCCCGTGGCTCGCGTTTTTGGGGTCAAGTTTGCTTCTTTAAATCTTCTTCTCACTGTCCACTCGCTGACAGCCCTCCCTCGAACTTCTCTGAGCCGCTGCTGGACGTCAACGCCGGTTAGGTATCGATTCCGGAGCGAAGTGGAGACAATAAAACGGTTATTTCTTACAGAAGTGTATCGCTGACGGCCAGAACCTGATCTTCGCACTAAGGTTCCAGTCTCCCTGAAACTCTGTATACTTTTGAGACACATGACGCTAAGACAAGCTTTGCTGGATTAGAATGACGATTTGAGCGGCTTCTGCAGGTGTGGTTTCCATTTTTTTACTTTCTGTATTCCCAGTGGCGTGAATTATTGGACTGATGACAATATTTTCACCCACGGCCCTTTTTATAGGTTTTGAGGACTTGCAAACCATATTTTGTTTTATTTAAAAAATTAATGAGTTTTGTTTTTACGTTCCATGATATAAGCTAAGATAAAATTGTTATGATATCAAAAGAGGATGAAAGCCAATACAATTACCTTTCAAATGATATACTACATTCTACAATTTCATTGCATGAAAATTGTTAAAATTGTTTTGAACAATCCCCGTTTATGTGATTCCAGTTTAAAGCTCGCAAGTGTAGATACACCAACTGCATAAATAACTTAAGGGTCCTTCTGTCTTAAGTTATTACGTAATTAGCTAACCTAACAACATTTTACAGTGACCATATCAATATTAAAAATATTTTATGTTCTAAATAAATAGATTGACTTGGCCATCATGCATGGATTTCACAAATTTTTACGGTAGAAGAACTGAGTTGCGAGACTTGATTTTTTTTTACAAGTTATGTTTTTGATGGCATTATATTATCAAGAACAAAAATTAAATAAATAAAACTTTGAGCCTATTCGTACGTAATTGATTTTAGATCTGGAGTTTAATTTCAAAATTATTATCTTCTGTAGTTTCTTGTTAACATTTATTATAAATGTGAACATTTGAAGATGTTTGATTTTTTTATTTCTATTCCTTCCTAAAATACAATGTATTTTACACGCAAAAAAATTGCGGCCTAAAAAAAGAAATCAGTTACGTAATTACGTAATTACGTATTTAGAGCAGCGAAATGCGTATCTAAATACGTAATTAGAAAATCCGTATTTTTGGAAGCCTTAATGCCAATCTACCTGGCAGTCGGACCTCTCTGTCCGGACTTGTTATAAAACTAGTTATATAACAATAAACAGGCACCTCAATACATTCCTGTGATTCCTGCGCTTTTTACAGGGTAGGTACCTAACTTACAAATGGGAATGAGTGACATTTATATTTAAACTCCTATCAGTAAAATAATGTAGATTGTAGGCTTAGCTGTTAGCAGACAAGTATGTAATGTATTAAGAAATTACATCTATTCCTAATAGACTCAGAATAAAGGAATAGTATTACAGGAATAGTACTACATAACAATGTAGGGCATCATTCTAAAACCCTCCGTAATGTTTAATATTACATATTTTTTACGTTATTATCGATGTTAAATCATGCCTTACGTATACGTTAAATAATATGTACCTTCATTTAACATTGATAATAACACAAACAATCTGTAATACATATCAATAATTACTTATAGAAGGTTTTAGAATTTTACTTGCATATAATATCATTGCTTGCATACTTAATTCTTTTGCCGACTGTACATAGGTAAGTATTTAATTAAAATACCTACTTTTAATATTCCGAATATTCCTCATTATTGTAAATAACTATAGTACCTACCTATAAGAAAAGGGAATTCTTTGCTCCTTCCTTGACACGTTTGCACCTGGTGATACAGATGTCCGTTGGCGGCCATCTGCTTGAATACCGGTTATACAGTGTTGTTGTACCTATAGTGTCGGAAACAGGTTTAGATAATAAAATAAGGATACAAAACGACAAACGTAACTGAATCTGTGCGTTTAGCGTTACGCCTGTCAATCACGAAACTAGATACTTGATCATTGTTCTCGTATGTACCTAGTTACAAAAAATATGTTGGAATATTGAAGTCTAAAGGCAAACAATAATTTTTAATTTATCTCTTTCTCAGATATTTCCCGCTCATTACCCTTCCAAAGTGGAAGGCGGGCAATGGCGGGCATTATGGTTGCCAGCTAACTGTATTAAGATACTACCAAAACAAAAAATGTTATATCTCAACTCATCAAGGCTCCATTCAGTCGCTAATAAGATGATAAACTAAGATAGAGATTCGACGAACTTCAGAAAAATGTTGGATTTTAATAATCTACTACATAATTATTATTCAACGCTTTTTGTAAGCTTACCCTCTTTGTGTGTGTTAAAATTTGCTAAGTTAATTGGACCTTCCTCCTATCCAAAGAATTTGTAATTTACATAATTTTATTATTGCTTCAAATCTGATGACAATGCATTTTCGTAACATTATAATTATTGTAGTATCGTAATTATTAATAAGAAATTAAATATCATTGCATTCAAGGTTTTCGATCCTGCCGAAGGAGATCAATGCATTTAGGATAAAAAAAAAAAAACAGCAGTCACATTTTTCTTGCTTCAAACGTAGTTTTAAAACTATCAACTTGTTTTAAAGGATTTCTTTATTTAATATCTACATTACCATGTTCAAAAATTTTATTGTAATGCATGGTCAGTGGTCCAGTCAACCGGACGATCCCAACCAAATACGAGCAAGTAGTGGTCCCCGAAGAGGTCACCAGACTTTACTTATGTTTCTTTTTCCTTAAGTTTGCCATATGTTACTACTTCCTAAAACCAATAAGCCACGGTAACATATTTTATTTACAAGACGTTCCAACTTGCAATCGAACTGACACACCGTATTTACAAATCATTTCACACGTTGAATGGTGGGGACATTAGTCAAACCAGAATTAAAACAACAATGATTACCAAGTTAATACTTTATTTATCATTGCACGTAAGTACTGTGGACAACACGAGGTAGTTTTCGTATTAGTATTACACACATAAACCTGTTTAAAATCCATTGAACTCCGATGCTTAAGTCGCGGCGTGGGACATGATTAATTTCTGAAACAATAGACAATCGTTGATCATTGAAGTATTATTACTACTCAGTGTACGAGTATTATAGAACCGACACCGCGAACACCATGTATGTCCCAATGCATTGGCGCCACGTGGCTTCAATCTTCAATGGATTCGTTTGATTTTCAAAATCGAACCTCCCGGGACCGGGACACACATTTTGTTCGAGATGTCTGTCCTATGCACAGACATGCTGTGGTCCTATGACATTATACTTCAATGTCGTTGATATATTTTCTTTTTGTTCTCCATTACATTTAATTGAGGTTACAATATTTAATAGCATAATACATCTTATAACTCTGCTCATATACCGTTTAATTAATTTACAAAAGGTATATTTTTGGGTAGGTATTTAAAATACTATTAATTCTATTTTAGTTATTACAATAATATGAAAAAGACAGATTCCGTTTCGTTCATCAATTATTATTACTATAGAAGAGTATTTTTTCATAAAAATATTATTTTTGTGTAAAATTCCACAAAACATGACTCGAGCATTGTTTACTTAGAGTGGTTGTAGGTAAAAGGATTAAAATTTATTATTCCATAATAGCTTCTACGTAAATGAGCTTATGAGATAAAAGTATTATAGTTCAGGTAGGTCTTCTATACCAGTTTTACGTGGCAAGTTAATACAATAAAGAAACACAATTATAGTTGAGAATATTAAAAACATGCTGTTATGGTAGCCTCTATCCGGCTTCATCGTTTGACTTAGATAACCAATAACTTTTTAAAATACAAATGGATGGAAAACTTCGAGGGGCACCTGAACAGTGCCGACACAGTGGATGAACTCTGTGCCTCCTGTGATGAGTGATCTAAGTCGAGTTGTATTTACCCTTTTTGTGATTTTAAAATAAAAATTTATAAAAAAAAAAACTATTTTTTTGGTCTAACTCACGTTCTTCTATCTGCTATATTTTTAAAACCGTGAATATAGATATATCTAAAGTTGTAACCCCTATAAATAATTGCTCTACATATAGTTTTTTGTGCTTCGAGGCTTCGTGCAAAAATGACACATGTATGACAGTAAGTAAAAATCACTAAAATTATGTATTTATTTAATAAAACCTTAATAATGGATTGCAAAACACTCATTTATTTGTATTATTATGAGCGAGATTAATAATATTTTGATAAAATAAAATTACAAAAAAATAAAACTATAAAATATTTTTTTGCGGAAATATGGTACTTATACGTTGTAATTATAATATAATATATTTCCCAACAATACAGTAGAACCATACCCTAGCAATGAAGCGCTCATAGCCCTGCGGCTTGCGTCGATCTTAAATGATCGGCAAAGTTAAGCAACAGCGGGCGCGGTCGGTAGTTGGATGGGTGACCTCTAGTGGCAAAAAAAAATCTTGAGCGTTTCCGTGCTTCGGAGGGCACGTAAAGCCGTCGGTCCCGGTTGTTATCATATGATAACAGTCGTTAAGCCATGTCGGAGGCCCTCGGGCGGTTTGAAAACTTCCGACAATCGGGTTGGCCACTAACCCCTCCACCAATCCGCACTGGAGCAGCGTGGTGGAGTATGCTCTAGGCCTCCTCAAGAGGAGAGACCCGTGCCCAGTAGTGGGCCATTAATGGGTTGAAGCCCCATACCCTAGCAATATAGAACCATATTTCAAAATTTGTCATCATGCCTATTATGGTCAAGTATTAGTTAAAAGTAAAACAATAACCTTGATGGGATGCAGTGCGTTAGTGAGCTGCAGTCCCACGCTGCGGACCAGAAGTAGCGGCGGCAGGTCCCAGCTGTAGAGGCGGCTGAGGGCGTCCACCGCCAGCTGCGTCGGGACGTTGTGACGCTGACGCAAGCTCTCGTACTTCTCCAGCCAGACGGGGTGGGCTGGAGGAATACGTTGGTTACACTGTTAAAGTGTGCAATTCAGCTTTGGAGTTTTTGAGGTGATAACGTCTATTAAAACGGTGCCGAGTGCACGCACGAAAAATCATGACTCATCTGTCGCGTTCCGCGAGCGAGCGAACAATGGAGAAAGCGCCATCTATGAACAAAACTACACTACACACTACACTAGACTATAATAATAACGCTTCACACTCATAGCCCCACACTAGGATTCCCTGTGTCGTGGGTGCCATGGACAACACACAAGACATCATTCAAATTTACGCCTCGCTGGGAATTGAACCCACGGCGATCCGGCATGGTAACCATTGCGCCACATGGGTCATCAAACTAAATGATAACTGATGCTAAGTGGCTATCGACGCCCATGGACATCAGCAACACCAAAGGCATTACTGATGCGTTGCCGGTCAAGAAAGAGGGAAGATGAGAAAAAAAATTGATGGAATCATATTGTTATTTACCACAAATGGTAAATGCAAACAGCTTAAATAAAGTTCTACTATTATTTCACAATGTTCGCAAAGCAGAGTGTAGTAACTGCCATCGCCTAATTTATGTTCTAGTACAAACACAAAAAAATGTGTCTATATGGAATTGTTTGAACCGATTAAAATAAATCATGATTTTATTTTTTCCTGGTTACCTTCTAGAATTGAGCAGATAGCCAGTTTGAATGATTTTCCCCTTTTCTTCTGGGTCAGCACTCAGCAATGCGTCAGTAAGACCGCATGTGACCATACGATGTACCATCTCCTTACCATCATAACCAACTGTTTGTATTATAAATCAAAAAGGGGCTATCACGTTTCAATTAACATATTGCTTCGAAAACACTTACTTATATCACAACCAGTGTACATAGACTCTGCGAGTAATTCCGTGAGATCCTTTACATCACCGAACCCTAGATTCACTCCTTGTCCTGCCAAAGGGTGAACCCGATGTGCGGCGTCTCTGAAATTAAAATAATAACAAATTAAACTCATTAAATGATTACGAACGTTTCTTGAGATACATAGTTTTAAGTAGACCTCGAAAGTCTTACGCCCCAACTCAGAGTCACTAACGGTTACTTTAATCGCTCCGTAGTAAAGAATCACCATACAAATTCTGTACTAAGGAGCGATTTATGTACCGTTAGTGACTCAGAGTTGGGGCGTTAGTAGCCTAAGTTTACCAGGTGTAGTCCATTTTCTTAGATAACTTGGGCCTTGGACAGATGTATTTGTGACAGATACATGTTTTTATTTTTTGTACTTATGTGTTGCCATATCCCTGTATGGCATGAAAATGAACAGGATTCTCTTATCCTACTGCGGAGTTTGAGTGTGTAATAAATAAAAACAATTATTTTTAATGTGAAAATTCTATATCGACGTTGTGCAGACAAAGTAAGGAAATAAAAATATGTAAGAATTTATGAAACAGAAATAAAAAAGCAGTGATAGTCTAGCGGTTAGAACGTTTATCGCCCAAACGCAGGGGCCGAGTTCAAATCCTGGCACGCACCTCTGTTTTATTCTACCACCATTTGGGAAACGCGTTGTTATGCATAAGAAGTAGCGAAAACAGACTTCACACTAGGGATGCACGATATACATCGAAGTTCGATGTAACACTCGATGTAAAGTATGTAAACATCGATTTAATCCGATGTTTTTTTAATACGTCAACATCGAGTATGCATCGATGTTTTTTATTCGATGCATCGAAGAGGCAAACCTAAAGAAAAAGAGCGTTCCTTAGTTTTTGGTCATCAAATTCACTGCCGATGACCTTTTTTAGGTCCCAACGCTACTAAAAATAAAAACAATCGATGTATAAATACATCGATGTATTTTTTAAAACATCGATATTACATTGATATCACTATGCGATGCATTGCATCGAAAGAAACATCGATGGTTTTTTTCAATGTGCATCCCTACTTCACACACTCACCCAATAAGCGCGACGCCAGGCGCGACATACCGCACGCTGTGCCCGAAGCCGAGCGGGAAGGCGGCGGCGCCGGGCGCTACGCCCCTCACGGACGGCGGCAACTGTCTCACCGTTCCGTCTGGGAGACCAGCGCTCTTGAGCAACGACCCCACCCAGGATGTGCACGCGTCTACTGTGCTGCTGCGAGGGTATTGCTTCCACTGGGGATCGATAGATAGAAGTCTTATTGTATACTCCAAATAGGTTTACATTAGAATATGTAAATAATATATAGTACAAAAGGCGGTCTTATCGCTATAGAGCGATCTAGAAAACCTTTGGGCAAAGGACATAGTAATTACTGTTAAAAGGGTAGGGTGCACAGAAAATATAATAAACTAGAAAATCGCTCTGGCTCGCTTCAGGAAATATAGTAAAAAATATATATATATAATATAACCTATGTCACCCGGCGATAGTGTAGATTCCCAACAGTGAAAGAATTTTTTAAATCGGTTCGGTAGTTTCGGAGCCTATTCGATGCAAACAGGCAATCAAATATTTCCTCTTTATAATATTGGTATAAAATTAATTGGTATAATGGTTACCATGCCAGATCGCCGTGCCCACAGGAGCCCACTAAGGAAATTTATATGATGAGTTTTAATTCCTGTTCTCGGTCTGGGTGAGTGTCCATAGTATCCATCCCTGTAGACATAATTCCTCTATTGCACCTCTGACAATATGGCACACCTAGTGCCGAAATATTTGGACGAAAAATCGAAAAGGAAGACGATATACGTGCGCCATCCATACTCAAAAAATCAAGACAGCGTCACTTAGCTTTGCCACTAAGATTCTAGATCCCTTTTGAACAAACACTGCAGTTCCTTTCCTCCCTATCCGTGTCCCTATCCAGAAGAATATTTCGATGCTTTCAATGTGAACACTACTCTAACTTAAAATTATGAAAATTTATTTTTCTTACGGAAATCGCTTCAGTATTTTATAAGTTATGAGATTTAAATAACGCTAAACTTAGCGTTATTTAAACCTCATAACTTCTTTATTTATCGTGCTATTAAAAAAAGATGGGGTGCTTAATACTTATAAAATACTGAAACGATTTACGTAAAAAACTAAATTTTCATAATTTTAAGTTAGAGTAGTGTTCATTGGAAGCATCGATTTAATAGAGACGAAACGTGTGAAACCCTTACCAAAGCATCATTGACGGCATCAACAAACTGCTCCTCGGGCAGACTGAGCAGCTGCTTGGCGTGGGCGGTGGAGGTGGACCACACGAGGGAACTGCGCGTCGAGTCCAGCGGCAACAGGGCGATCGGACCCGTCGGCAGAAACCTTTGCCAAGCTGTCGTGTTCTCTGTCTCCTGAATTAATGAAATGAAATGAAATGAAAAAAAACTTTATTACGGCTTTCAAAAGCATAGCAACACGTAAACAAAAACATAAACATCCTAAAAGAAAAAAAAAGAACAAAAATTGTGTAAATAAATTGAATAAAGAAAAAAGAAACAAAAGATCAATAAAAATATTTCAAGAATTAAGTGAACTATTTTAAAGGAAAAAAAGGGATCTGTGCTGCAGTACAAAGCCGTAAAAAGACCGAACTCAGCAAAGGCCGCAATAAGAACGGCACTGATTATCAGTTCGACCATTTACTAAGAGGTGTAGCTCGGCCAACTGCGGATGTCCACTAAACCACAAGTCAGTTTTAGGAGAGTAATTTAAGCGAGAAATTAAGGGAGTAGGATGTCGATGCCGGCGCCCCGTCCCAACCCCGAAAGCGTCTAAAACAGTGCTAAATAGAACTAATAATAATATTATAGTTTTAAAAACTAAATATACGGCTTTATAGTGTCAATGTCTTTTATTTATGGTTATATATTCTGTAGAGGGTTCCGAAGTAAATTCGGAACTCTTATAGTTTTGTCATGTCCATCCGTCCGTTCGTACCATTTTTTTAATTAGGGTTCCGTTTGCGAAATATTTGGCTTTAAATTGCTAATTTTGGTTAGAGTCAAGTGCCCCCCCCCTGCCGGCTAAACCGGTGGAGTTAGACGAGTGAAAAAATTCTCAAAAATAGGTTATATTATGAATTTACAAGGAAAAACTATCACGGCTATGTTAGCATAAGTAGATAATGAGTAATAGTCGATAAACATACTACTTCGGAACCTTACATTGCGCGTGGCCTGACAAGCACTTGCCCCGTTTATTATACTTTTGATGTCCATGGTTTAGAGCGGACCACTTACCATCAGATCTGTCGTCTTTTATAGTCTTCGATTGTCGGCTACTTACAGAAAAATACTTTCATGTAGTAGTTATCAATATAAGCTGTGCATCTATCGGTTTTATATATCGCCGTGACAGTGAAACTGATGGCAAAACGCGACTTTTATCATACCGTAGGACTAAATTTTTTCCCAACGTCGACTTACTTACGAATTTCACCTTAGATAGGTATTAAAGAGGCAAGTAAAGCTGTCGGTCCCGGTTGTTATCGTACAATAGCAGTCGTTAAGCCATGTCGGAGGTCCTCGAGCGGCCTGTATACTTCCGATACTTAGGTTGGATGCTAACCCTATTGGCTCCACCAATCTACACTGGAGCAACGTGGTGGAGTATGCTCTAGGCCTCCTCAAGAGAGACCCGTGATCAGTAGTGGGCCATAAAAGGGTTGAAGCCAAGCCAAGGTCTAAACAGTTATAACATACATCAGCCAAGTGCAAAGTGGCAACGACGCCCATTTGATCGTAGTTCCATGACAGGTACTGCACGCCCATAGCTTTCCGCACCGCTGAGTTGGCGCCGTCTGCGCCGATCTGTAACGATACACATAACATACTTAAATATAAGTTCTACGATAAAAAAATCATTAAAATCCTTTAAAATCATTAATACCCCAATGATATTTGCGACGTACATTAAGGTTCAATGCATATACAGGGTGAATTTTCCGATGCAGTTTTAGTTTTCATCAAAATCGACCCCGAGACTCCTTTGGCCATTTTTCGCTATTCCTCATAGTTTCAAATTTGACCATCCACGCACACTTGAAAAATTCACCCTATAGATGTCTGTGTTGACCAGACAGTTCATGTGTATCATAAAATTTGCTATGATATGAATATATCATGATAATCTAGATTTAAAATGAAAAATATCTATTATTCATAAGAAAGTAAATCGAGTTGTAATTTTTTCTCTATATTTACAGATTTACCACAGGGATTTACTGTAGCATTTAATTCCTGAATTCACATTTTTATAAGGAAAATATCAATAACATTTTTTATTTACTAGCGATGATGATGTTGGTGACATAAAAAGGAAGAATATGAATACCTAATATCGAGATTTAGGAATGTGAAAAGACGATGACTAAAGTGCTTTTCCCGGTAACGCGAACAAATCTTTAAGGAAAAATGCCAAGGAGAACAGACTCGCACTGACCGAATTACAGCACATAGTGGACAATGTCGAAAACAGATTATTGTGGAGATGTAAACCGATTAGCGGCTCACTGCAGCTTTTAATTGTAATTGAGATTTAGAATGATGAGAGCTACTACCACCATGGAAAGCGGTCCTTGGCAATGCCCAAAGGGCTCACTTTCGGAGCTAAAGCGTTCGGAGGAATGGCCTTTGTGTGTTGTCTATGAAACTCACAACACAGGAAATCATAGCATGGCAGTGCCGGATTTATATTTTTTATGAGTGTAGGCCAATAAAATTTTCGCCGCCCCATGTACCTTTCTAAAGTAATAATTTTCCATTCATAGTAAGGAAGGCACTGAATTAGTCACTAAGAAAGTGCGTAAAAAAACAAGAATTTCGGAAATCTGCCGCCCCTGGGACGCTGCCGCCCATAGGCCGCGGCCTATACGGCCTATTGACAAATCCAGGACTGTAGCATGGAGCTATAAGTGTGTAGCGTTAGGTACTACTTATTTATATTCCACAGAAAACAATACATTCCTAGTAATCCTAACAAAATATCATACGAAATCGAGAACAAATATTCGATTGATCAGAATACACTGTAAGTACAAAGTAAACGGTGGCAAAGTGGTTGTTAAATGTAATGACGATTGC